>JAKVQX010000087.1:0-36714 GCA_030463015.1 Geotrichum citri-aurantii
TCACACACTTCCTTGCTTATAGGAAGTGTGCTCAGTGGTCGTAGACTCCAAATTCTAAAAATACACACATAGAATATGATTTTTATTTTCAAAAATCAAAAAAATTCATAATTACAAAATCATGAAAACAGAAAATTTACATTTAAATTACTAATTTAAAAACATTTGTCTCTAAGAGACTCTGAAAGTAGCATCCTCAACGCGCACAAGTGATTTCTGCATAGGTAAAAATTATTTTCCACAAACTTTGAATATCATCAAACTTGTTTATTTTATTTAGATAAGCTTAAATAATTTGTTACCATAACTTTTTGAAACTCAAAACACACTTTTCAACTAAAAATTATTTTTTGGTAAAAACGTGATTTTCCATCTGTTAGATTCATTGAAGCGTTGTGATAATAACACTTATATGAGTCCGATATAGTGTAACGGCTAGCACGGTTCGCTTTCACCGAGCAGTTCGGGGTTCGATTCCCCGTATCGGAGTTTACTTTTTTTTTGATTTGATTGTTTTTTTTCCATTTGTTTCATGATTCAAGACCCTACCTTTCTGATGTCACAATTAACTTCTCACACTACTAATAACCGATAAAACGCTAGGTTTGACTATTTACATTGCAATTTTTTAAAAAACTTTTCTTCTGCATCAAGCATTGAAAATCTAAGCATTTATTTTATCATCCATAAATGTGTCAAGTCTCAAAAGTTAAAGACATGTGAACATCAGACAGAGTTCAGTTAGCCAACTCCTTGACTAGTTTAATTTTTTGATGCTGTAATTATAACCAGAAAGTTATCACAAATTTTTTTAACTTCATTGGTTTACATGCCATTTAGAGGTTTTTTTTTTTTTTTGCAAAAATTGACTTCTAAAGAATACAAGCACACTTATTATGTCTTACCACTTTATAACTGCGTTAAATTGTGCGAGTAACAAGTAAAGTACTAATCCAGTAATGCAGAAACGGCTAGCAGCGCCAAGACGAAGTAAGTTGAGAAAGATTATCGACCTTGCCTCTTAAGTTTCTAATACGCATACACCATTTTGCAATACATTCAAAAATATTGTTTTCACGTGTCATTGACAGCATTAGTGTGTACAAATTGTTAGTCAAAAATCAAAAAAAAAAAAAAAAAGGTGAGAAGTAGCGCAGTGTGTTACAGGTCTTCTACGAATGAGCTCAATCGTGACTCAATAACTTTGGTTGTGATGGTAAGCTAGGATTCTATCTATTTAGTAAACGTTAACGCATATAAATTAGAACAAATTAAAACACAATTATTTTAAAAGCAAGAAGCAAACGGCATGCTCAAAGTAATTTTGTGTTAAGGCAATCATAGTAATTTGAGACCTCAAGTTTTAAAATTTGGTGAATAAGTGATTTTGAAAAAAAAAAAAAAATAAAAAAAGCCACTTTTATCTAGGCAATGATATTAGTTATACGTTTTGTGCGCTGTACAAACACTTGAAAGTATCTGCCCTCTTAAGTGCCGTAAGCTCACTAGAAAATGGCCAAATGAATTCTAAAAAGTTCAATACATCATTTCACAACAAAAACTGAGTTACATTCAGGTCTGAGTCCATAGAGGTAATATAACACGATGCCAATATCTCAACCATTGATGTTTGATTTAAAGAAATTTGCAATTTGGCTGCTGCTATGAACTTTTGAATTATAGAGCCAATGTGCCAGAGATAAAATGTTATAAGCAAATTCAGCCCATAGGTTAAAAAAATCAATTTTGAGAAAGTGTCTGAAAAAGCTAAGCAAACGACAGTCTCAAGAATTATTATAGTTTATATAGTTTTATCAGGAAAAAAGAGGGTTTAACAATAAGAGCTTATGATTCATTTAGATGGTGAATTAAGAGCTGAGTAACATACAAGATATGAGAACTTTGGCACAATTACAACACTTTAGCAGAAATTTAAAGCCATGAATACCCCAATGTACTAAAATCGTTGTGCTGTCCTAAATATACTTTTTAGTTATGCACGAGTTTTATTGCTCTAAAAAAATTACCATAACAATGCCTACAAACGAATGAAATCATCGTTGCAAGTGTGGTCAGCTAGAAATCTTTTACGGATAGAAAGAGTGGTAAAACCATTTAAAAACCTGTTAGCGTTGACTTAATAAAACCAGAGATTGATCAATACAAATACTATAATTGCTTCCATGTGGTGCACATAATACGTAATTTTTGACTATGAAAATAGCCAACTTGACACTTGAAAGATTGAAGCCAGATTTTCAGCAAACAAAAATGCTTCAATTTCTATAGCATTAGTTAATCTTAGGTTTTTGATGTCATATGTTAGTTGTAATACAAGTACTTAGAAAACACCGGAAAGGACCGGGACTATGTCAATTTGTAGTGTGCTAAAATCCCACGTACCCAAAAATTTAAAATCATCTAAACTTTTCTATGAGCTGCAAGGCCCTCTTGTTGAGGGGTGTCTAGTAATAAGTTGTTCCATGCAGAAAAAAAAAAATTCTTCAAGGCAACTGTTTGGGTTATTCCATCGCTACTAGGAAATTGAAGCGGGAATACAAACTAAAACAAAAAAAAGGTGAGTCTACTAAAGCAAAATTTAGGGTTCCAAAGTATTACAATGGACGGAGCTTTGGCCCAAGACTTTTAATCGCTTTTTTTTTTTTCAATCGTTTGATCACACAATTCCTATTCTTTTCTAGTAGTGTTCAAGATATTTGATTGCTGTGTAAAAATTTCTTTACTCGTGTAATATGTGGTAAATATGTATGAACAGTAAAAACATGTTCAAACTACAGAGTCTTCTAGCTGCGTTTGTTGTCAAACGCAAAAAAGATATCTATATTTGTTATAACATTTTTGTGTTTGTAACATTTTGATTTATCGGACAGACACACTTCTTATTTATGTGCTTTTGTCAGTGTGTAAAAGTTTTAAGTAGTCTGTCCTTTTTTTTTTTTTTGCCTTGCTCAATTTCATGGAAACATGACCAAAACCATCTTTGTTTTGCTATTTCTATTGGGAGTTGAAAAAAAAAACAAAAGTGGAAATAATTCTTCGAAGGACAAGCAATATTTTGTTGTTTCCATTCACCTAAGGTTTTATCTTGCTGACAGAATGATTAAATCTATTCGGTCTTCAAAATAATTGTATTTAGTTCTAAAAATGCTCTAAATTTACAGTATAGTGCTAGCATTTAATTATTGTCGTTTAATTGTTTTATCACCCCGTAGGCAAACTTTTGGTTTAAATATAAACTTTTTCAGTGCGCAAAATCAGGGGGTACAATTGAGCTTTGAAATAACTCCATAGATGAGATCGTGATTTTATCAAAATTTGCAATCTCAATGAGATCGTGATTTTATCAAAATTTGCAATCTCAATGAAATCAAAAAAACAAAAATATTACTTATTTTAGATAACTGTGCATGTTTTTGTGTAAACTGCAAAGTATTATTCTGTTTTAAGAAAATAAAGAAAAAAAAAATAAAAAAACTGTAGATCAAAACGCACAGTTTGATCCAAGAGCCATGACACTCGTATAATTTATTGCATTTATAATTTAAGGCGTTCAATGATATTGTCCTGGTGATCACAATTTCTTTGGCAGCTTTAAATAACCAAAAACTTCCGAAATGTTTTTTTTTTGACTTCTCACTGTATTTACAAGATTTCAATACAAACCACTGTATCTTTGAGTAACATAATCTCTGACTTTTCTTGACTTTTAAGATTAGATTAAAAACTTGACAGATGTTTGTGCAGGCCCTAGTCAAGCAGGATAATTTTTGTTGAAATCAGATCTTCTCTTTATTTATACAACTTGTAATTTGCTACATAAAACTAAACTGTTGTTAAAACAGAAACTGGATTCACGAAGTTTGTGTTAAAGTAAATTCAAACTATTCTAATATCTCATACAGAAAGAAAAAATTCTGAATGTTCCTATATCGAGAGCTACACAAAACACATTACCAAACACATACAGACAAGAAATCAAAACAAATTCAAAACTCGTTTGAAAACAAAAAACACACATACCCGCCAGAGAGCGACAACTAATGACAAAACATCAATATTAAATGCACAGTTTGGAACAAGTATAGCGCGACCGAGGCCGTTGGACATCGAAAGTTCTACCGACATTCTACGCTGATAAAAACTACTTCTGAATATCAAACTTCAAGACTAGCCTTGCACTAAAATAATCTAAACCACTGAGCCCCTGACTTTCAACTTTCATCTATCAACGACGGGTGCACTGATTGCAAACACAAAGGTGGTTTAAGTTGTCTGCTCACTAAAGTATTTTAGTAGACCAAGAACAGTTAAACAAAGGTTCATTCTTGATTTGCTATAATAATTTCTTTCCTTTAAATGACCGTCAGACTAAACCACAAAAAGGCTATCTGCTTCCATTTTAAGCACTGTTATCACCAGTTTTCTTTTTTTCTATCCAAACGCGCAAGGCTCGTCAAAGATCACAGATCATCTCGCCCGTCGCGTAAAATAAAAAAATTCTCGCGTCACAAATTAGTTTTTGTTTTGTACGCTAAACTCAAAAGCCTGAAAAAGGGACCAAAAAAGTGGATACCACCTCAACTACGTGTTCTGAAAAAAAAAAAAACCCTAGATATTTGTGGTACGTAAAAACTTGTACCTATTCTTGCGAGGCTGAAAACTGTCGTAAATATTCTGAGGATGGAATGGCCAAAGCGACTTTTAGAGACTCCTTTCAATTTTCAATGCGGTTGGAGCCCTAGTGGTCCGTGTTTGGTCGCGGGGCGCGCGCCCAGGTAAGCATGAATAAATTCAAAGTGCAAAAAACAAAAACAAAAAAAACGCTAAATCAATTCATTCCTACGACATGAATCTAAGTTATGTCGCTACAGACGCCTACAGAGCCGTTGCATAAAGATGGTAACGCACAATAGACAGATTAATGCCGATTCAATATTAGCAGTATTAATAGTAAAATCTGGTTGCTGCCTTTACATTCAGAAGCCATAAAAAAACCAGAACCAGGCAGTAGTATAATACGTTTGATATAATAAAGCCATAAAATAACTTCAAAAGGGAGCGTTACAAGTATTAGTCTTTGATGTCATGATGGTTTTCATGTTTAGTTTTACGAGCTAGAGAAACACTGAAATGTACACCACTAAGAACCAGAAAGGATTTAGAAAACTGTATCAATCAAGCGATCATGGAGAAGAAAAATGTACAAAAGCAACTTTGTAAACTTAATTTTTTATTCTAGGGCGCTTGATGCTAAGATAAAACATTCAGACAGAGAGGTTTTTTTTCTTGGATCTAAGTCTACCCCGTACGTCAAAAATTTCTAAGGTAATGATAACACTATCTAGTAATAAACCTCATAACTAAATGGTTTAAATGTTTCATAAGTATAGAGATCTTTGCTGATCACAAAATTTGCAGTTAATGACAGGTAAGCCTTATAACAACAGGCCTACATTTACTAGTTGTCAAAAAATTTTCTTGCGAAAAGGCACAACGCAATTGCAGGAGATGCCCTGTGAAAATCTCGTCCATGCAAAGTTTGAAAGCGGGTAGCCTTCCAAAATTTCCAGCACAGAATCACTCTGTAAAGTGATTTTAGCGACATGTTGCCACCTAACATTGGCTGCACTATGAAACCTAGACGTTACAAGTTTAATTTAACACACGTCCCAGTTGCTAGTGATAAAAACTTCAAACAAAGCTACTCTATTTGGGTAATTTTCAGGAAAACAGTTAAACTAACAGCCTAAACAGGAATGTTTTACACAAACAGAAGAAAAAAAATTAACCGTTAATAGGAGTCCAATCGCAAGTCGGCGATGCGAAAAAATGATCTAAAGACTTGTTTTGACAGATATAAAAAATTCAGCACAAACACGGAGCAACGATTGCAATTCAATCGTCTTTCAAAAGATCTTTTACTTTTCGATATCTAATCAGAGATCTGACATGCACTTTTCGCTGTGGTTTAAGTTTTGTTTTGTTTGCTTGCCGTTTTATCTAAATAAGTGAACAAACATGAAATGAAATCCACGCGCAGCAAAAATTTTCCAAGGCCAGTAAATACAAAAATACAAAAAGATTTAAAAAAATTTGTGACACAGGACTATCATTTTCCGTGGTGGCCAGGTTGGGCTGAACTCCAAAACCCTTTAATTCTTGCGGCCCTGTAATAAGTGTCTGAAACGCCAGTTTGCGTTGCCTGTTCTCCAGACGTAAACAAGATGAGCTGCAACATGCAGACATCGCGGCAACGCCCCTACATACACACATTTACAACTGTTAAGAAGACTAAGCCTGGGCTCATCGCCCAACGCTGCGGAATTCCTGTCATTAAGGAGTCATGTAATCTGAAAAAAAAAAAAAAAGGATTTGTTGCATGTCTACCTGCAGCGTTCCAACAAGCCAAAAAAGAAGATTCTGCACAAACTCTGATTGAATCCCTAACAGACAAAAAAAAAAAAGGAGTCTTGAAAAGGGGGTTTCCAGGAGGCCGCACAGTGATTGGCGGTAGTCAACTGCCTTTGACAAAAAAAAAATTAAAAAAAAATTGAGAATGCGATAACAAACAAAAGCGACAGGACGAAAGAAACGTGAGTCTTCAGAAAGTTATAACGCGTGATTTCAGGCTGTCATGGTTAGTTGATTGTCAGTGTTATTGGCAATTGTCTTTGCTACTATTGTCTCGCTGTGTCTCTAAAACACCCCTTTAGATCGCGATCTCGTTGACTTTTCTGCCCTTTTACACAAAAACACCTCTGGTTCCCGTTAACTTGCCTAATGCGGCAGATGTGCAAACTAGATGCGCATTTCTTTTTCTCATTCTTTGTCATCAATAAAATTATCTGAAAATACATACAAAAAAAGCACTGCTAAAACGCGTCAGTTAAACTTTTTTTTTTTTTTGTGGTGTCTGCAGAAACAGCCTAAAACAAAAAGGGAAAAGCTCTCGAGCTAAAAAAAGAAAAAAAAAAAAAAAAAAAGAAACGTTTGCACAGACTTTAAAAAAAAAAGGTTCAACTGTCAACTCAATCATTTTCATTGGACTTGATATAAATAAGGAACGAAAGTCGGCGGTGATTACCTAGGAATCTTTAATTCTTTTGCAAAATCAGTGGTTTATTTGTTCATAGAGCTTTTATTCTTCTGTTTTCCCCTTTTTTTTTTTTTTTTTTTTGCTGCTTTTCACTAGCGGGCATATCATGAAGCCCAACGACCTGTCGTTCCTGCTTAACAGCAGCAACCTTAGCCCCGTTGCCAGCAAGGACACTAGGAGCTCCGTCAATAACCCTGTTACTACTCTCAAGCGCAAGTCAATTTCTATCGAGTCGCTGCTTGAAACGCCCCGCAAACTGCAGAAAGTCAATGACAACGAAGCCCGGTCACCGCTGCCATCGCAAGCACCGCCTACTTTTCCCCTCCAGTATCACCATCCGTCGCCGCCGCACCATCAACAGTACACGACGCAGCCGATCCCTTTGCCAAGTCCAAAGCTTCATTTGAACGATCTGTTCAATGAGTCCGACCATTTCCTCCAAAACCGCAGTTCTCAACAGCCACCGTCACCCCTATCTCTTTCCTCCATTCTCGCATCGCCACCGCCGCACAGTCCCGTGCTGCCCATTCAGCCTGTTGTATCTGTCTCTCTTTCGGCTACTGCTGTCCCTGCTCCCGCGACTAAACCTGTATTGCCCCAGTCGACAACAACAACAAAAGCCCAGGAATTGTCGCCCAAAAGCACGCCATCGTCATTGACGCTTAAGATTGCATCCGCGCTACGCACCCGTCTCACGTACGCTAAAATCAAGCTTCAAAACGGCTGGGAGTCAAAATCCCTTTCACGCATTGAGAGCATGAACAAAAACAACAACAGCAACTGCAATAATAATTTCAATTTTATTTACAGTAGGCTTGGCGGCAATGAATTTTATGATCTCGATCCCCTACGCATCAATGACAGTGTTGCTAATTCGCCAGCTATTGATCCGTTTCGTCGCTCGCACAGGTCTTCACAAAGCATTTCGGACCCCCCGGTATACGCTCCACAGCTTCTCCGCATAAACTCCGAGCCCGACATCATCACAAACCCCTAAAAGCTTTGTAAAAAGCAGCCAGAGAAAATGCTTCTCCTGCTGCTGTGGTTCTTAGCTTTCTGTTCCTTTAGCATTTTAAACCCTGCATCTTTGTCGGCGCTGCCGCTCTTTTCAATAATATCACCCTACTTTTTTGGTTAGATCTTATGGCGCGCATTGCGCGTGCCTTTATTTATTTTTCATTTTTAAGTAACGATAAAATAAAAAAAAAAATTGTGCTAATGGAATCTATTCTAAAGCACCTTCATATGTGTAAATATATAGCGTGAGTGGCAGTGTTCATTTTTTATCAGGAGAATTGAAAAAAAAAAAAAAAAGAATGCGAGAGGCTGAAAAATCACGCCGATAGCAGCTTCTCCTGATCTTTCTCATTGTAACCCAAAATGTAAAGAATAGTCTCCAAAGAATGTGTGTTAATCCGCGAAGGCGCTTTTTTCTGTACCACTGGCTTGGCGTTGAATGCAATTCCAAAGCCTGCAATACCCATCATGACAAGATCATTCGAGCCATCGCCGACGGCAACAACCTTGGCCAGAGGAACGCCTTCCTTTTGCGCAATTTCCTGTAGTAACTCGCCCTTGACCACGTTGTTCACGACGGTACCGTACGTGCGGCCGGTCAGCTCGGTACCATCCTCGGTCAACTCGAGGTTGTTTGCGTATGCATAGTCCAGGCCCAGCTCGCCCTTGACCCAGTTAGCAAGCGGGATGAAGCCGCCGGAAAGCACGGCAGTCTTGACGCCCAGTGAGTGCAGCACGCGGGTGAGACTGCGCGCGCCAGGGGTGAAGGTGATTTTGCTCTTGAGTTCCTCAAATACAGTCGATGGGATGCCCTTGAGTAGAGCAACCCTTTGCTTTAGAGACTCGTTGAAGTCAATTTCGCCGTTCATTGCGGCCTCAGTAATCTTGGAGACCTCAGCCTCGACGTTAGCGTAAGCCGCAATCATGTCAATAACCTCTTGCTGGATCAGGGTTGAATCCATGTCGAACACAAAAAGCCCCTTATTCTTGCGGTCATCATTGGCTTGTTGCAGAATAATGTCCACGCCGTGAGTGTTGCTAAATTCAAAAAACTCGTTTTTGATTTCGTTGAACCGGATGCTCTCAATATCGAGGTAGTAGTCGACAACTGCGCCGGGCTTGAGGTATTCGAGGCGCAATGTGGTAATACTTTCAGAGCGGAGCAAGTTTTCAAACTTTTCCGTGAAAGCGTCGGAAATGCCTTGACTAAGAGCGATAACGGTAGCGACGTATGCCATTGTGATCTGAGTTGATTCTGTATTATCAAAAAAAAAAAAAAAAAAAAAGAGTGAAGCTGAAAGAATGAAATTAATAGTCATGGAAAGTTTAAGACAAAAAAATAATTAGGTAATAAAATCTTTAAAATGACAAATGATATTGTCATCAAAAAACTTGATTATGTAAGTCAAGATAGTTTTGTTTTCTTTTAAGCGCTTGTTTGTGTTTATTGCAGGCACGTTTCTTACAGCCAGTTTCTTGCCGTCAGTATCTCAAGAAAGATATTTTACATTAACTTAAAGGTTTTTTTTAAATTATGATTTTTAGTAAATTTGTAAAATACAGACAAAGCGTTAAGTAATGTATAGTATGTTAAATTGAATCAGTGCTTTTGAGCGGTGCAATTGCAGCCAAGAGCTGAAAAACGAAAGAGCTGATCACCAACTTTGCATGCTTGACCCCAATCTAAGAATGAAAATAACAAATTCATTGTTTTTAAATTGTAACTTCAACGTAAAAATGAACACTTACGCAGATTTTGCAGCAAGTACACAGCTTTTCATCATTGTTACGACTCGTTGTAAAAGCAAGGTTTTGAAACTTGTTTGCACAGAGATTTTTGTGAATATTTTTTTTCTGGTAAAACCCCTTTGCAATCTTAGCTACACTTTAGACGTGGTTGTAGGTGTGCAGCTATTCTGCAAGCTCAACACCTAAATTTATAAGTTAAAATCTTTTGCTTAAATATTCCTATTAGTAACTGAAATTATTTATTGATAAGTGAAAGTAAAGTCGAAAAGAAAAATCCAAATCACAAAACGAGGGTGCCCCGACACACACCTATGACTCCATTAAAAATCAGAACTGGCTCCCCGTTCTGTAGGGACTTGCGGTCAATAGTAGCCTCCTGAACAATCTTTGTAGAGAGCAGGTGGTTGCGAGTGACACCACACAAGCAGCCAACGCCTAATGGCGGTGTCTTCCAGCCACCGTCACGGAAAAGCGCAATGTTAGTTATGCTGCCCTCCGTGATCTCATCGCGCGGATTGTATAACAACACCTCCTGAAACTTGGGCCCGTCAGCACGCAATGAACGCTCGCGCGACTTGTCGTACACTGAACGATTAGTTGTTTTAAACGACGTGAATGGTCCAACCATAATACTTTCAGAGTCAACGTAGATAGTGTAATGGGGATCGCTGGCCTGTGGATTCCGTAGCAGACCCGAAAAAATGTTCCCACGGGGCTCTACCTCAAGGGCTTCAACAGTCAGCTCGCCACTCTTAGAAACCATTGCGCGCAGCTTGTACGACTTGAATTTGTCAAGCGCGCGTAGCGCCGTGCGCAGCTCGGTTACAAAGTGGTTGTAAGGAAGCTCCACGTCCCAGTGGAAAAAGTCGATGGCATATTGCAGACGTTGGTGGTGAGCAGGCAACAAAAAGAAACACGCGTCAGGAACGTCCTCATCCGCGTCATGGGCCGCCTGGAGAGCACCAGGCGCGGCGAGGGTAGGCTCATAGCGAATGGTGCTGAGAATTTCAAACGGCACGTCCGGGATGACCTCGGTAGAGATAAAGTCAGACAATTCCTGCGAACGCTCGTACTTGAATGCAGGCACAGAATTTAAATGATCAGCAGACGGCACCCAGTCTTTGAAAAAGTCTTCTGTGCCATCGAAAAGGTAAAAATCACTGCTATCGGTCCAAGTGTTGTCCATGATTAAAGCTTGAAATGTGGAGTAATTAGATCGAGGTATATCTATTTTTTTAAAAAAAAAGAGAAACAAATCTCGGATTGCAGCAGTATTTATAATGGTTTGAATGTAATTTGTAAGTAAATAAGAATACTGTCAATCGTCTTAGTTAAATCCTTTGCAGGCTGGTGAGTCAGAGTTGTAGTCTGAATGTGAAGATAACCGAACGGTTTGCCGCCGAATGAGAGACTTGGCGATCAAAATTAAACGCGGAGGAACAGCGCTTAGAGTGTTGTCATAAAACATGAGATATAAGATTTAAGCTATAAGACATGAATCTAAAATAAACTTTGTCTGTTATGCGTTGCCCGGACAACGGCTTTGTTTACTCTTTAAACCCCTGCCCTGATTTTTATGTTTACCTCCCGAGGCAAAAAAAAAAAAAATACACACAGACGCCAACCGACGACGACTTCACGCAACCGACGACCCGTCACGACCCGCTCAAAGAAAAGAACAAACGAAAAAAACCTTTCATCTCTCTCACATTCTTCACGTCGTCTACCAAACGCGCTTGTTTTCGAATTTTTAAAAGTTTAGTGATACCCTTCATGGTTTTATAGCACCTCTGTCGTCGGACTACAAACTTGGCACACACACACACATTTACTCACTCACACCATGTCGGCGAAAAGCCCTAAACGAAGAGTTTCCTACATTAGCACTCAACTCGAGTCTATAAACGCACAGCTACAGGATCTATTTGATGATTTGGGTATTCCTCCCGATGAACGCCAGACGCGTGAAAAAAATGTTTATTCTGTGATATCGTCTGCGCTCGAGCTTCACGTCGAGCAGGTGCGCCAGGAGCGTGACCGGCTCCGCCAGCGCTGCGAAGAAATCCAACAAAGCCTGCGCGATATGTCTTCCGCTCTAAAAGACGTCAATGTGGCAGCAGTACTGGGCCCTTTAATAGAACTGCTAGATATCGAGATCACGCCGCCTTACCGAGACATTCAACAGCAACTAATGCGGGCTTCCACAGAGCTTGAGACTATCTACCTCGAAAGATTCAACAGCGCTAAAGAGCTGCTGGTACAGCTTGAAGAATTTTCGGATACTGAGGATGACTTGAGCATCTCGCCAGAGTTGCAACTGCCGTCTAGTAAAACGGATCTCGACTTGTCAATGAGGTATCTATCGCAACTAGAAGCTGAAGTCCAGCGCTTGCGCAACGAGCGGCAGACCCGAATTTCCCAGGTCTCTATTGTTACAAACGACATTGTAGCGCTGTGGGTAGACTTGGATACGCCGCAGGACTCATGCGACACGGTTATTATGGAAAACTACAAAACCAACCCAGAGCTCATCGGCTATAGGCTGACTGACCTTGACCGTCTGGAGTCCTTCCGCGAGGCGTTGTCAAACGAAAAGACTCACAGACAAGAACGACTCAACTACCTGGTCCGCAAGGTTTCCGTGTTGTGGGACAAACTTTCGGAGAATAAGATTTACATTAGGGAGTTTCAAGCCAACAACCAAGGGCTGAGTTTGTCTGTCATTGAGGCCTACGAAGCTGAGAACGCGCGGCTGCAGGCCGAGAAGCGCCACCACATTCACTTGTTCATCCAGGACGCGCGCGAGCAGCTTCGGGTTTTGTGGAAACGACATTACTTTTCGGACGAAGAAAAGTACGCCTTCACGCCGGCGTATGCAGATATTTTTACCGACACGTCGCTGGAAGCGCATGAAACCGAGATTGCAAGGCTGGAGGCCCTTCTCGAGGAGCGCCGGCCAATATTGCGGTTAATAGAGCAGTTTCATGAACTTCAAGAAGAGGAGCGCCAGCTGGAGGTGTCGACCCAGGATGCGTCGCGGTTACTGCAACGTGGCGGTGGTGGCAAGCGTGATCCGACCCGACTGCTGCGAGAGGAAAAGATGCGCAAGCGACTAGCCAAACACAAGCCGATTGTTCTAAACGATTTGAAACGCGGCCTGGAGGAGTGGGAGCGCCAAACTGGTCAGCCGTTTTTAATCTACGGCGAGAGCTTTAACGACACACTGAATACGGAGCTGGCTAAGGCTGAAGCTAAGCGGTCAGCACGGAAACCAATCTCGACGCTGCCAGACTCACTACGCAAAAACAACAACAACAAGAACAACAACAAGAACAACAACAATAACAAACCACAAATTGCATCAACGCCCCGGAACCGGTCTCCTAAAAAGCATCAATTATTCAGCTCTGCACGCTCACACATGATGCCGCCGTCATCGATAAGTAAACGGTCCGTCAACTCGCCTGCCGGTAAGACGCGGGCAGGAGACCGGCAGGTCAATGTGCGAACGCCAATGAGCGTCCCGCGGATGCACCTAGTGCGACCAGAGTATCCTGAAACTCCGCTTTCTAACCGCACACGAAAACACCAGAGTGAGCAGAAACACAGGCAAGTGCTAGGTGATATGAGCCACCTACCTAACTTCATGAGCGGAACATTTGCGCACCCGACAAATCAGACCAACTACGACTCGGTGCAGTCGTCACCGTCAAAAAAGAAGCCATCGCATGAGGCGGTACTGACGGCAGTGAGCATTCCCGCAGCAGTGGAGTCTGACGCTGCGCAAGCGACTCACAGCACGCGATCGTCTAGCTCCTCGCGGACCAGTAACCAGTCAGTAATGAGTCACTCAACAGTGAGTAACAACACTAGTGTGTCCGAAGAAAACGGATTTGACGATCCGGTATATTTAAAGTGGCGGCAGGAGGCAGTGCGGCGGCTGGACGCCAGTGTACCAGCGGCGCTGGCGCCGCTGTCGCCAAAGGCGGCAAGTAAAAAGGCGCCCAAAACGCCGGTGGGTACACCGGGAAAGGAGCGGCTGTCCGCTTTTGACTGGGACAAGGATGCATTTTGACGTAAAGTAATGATCAATACAAAGCTATTTTCTTAAGGGTTGCTCCTCTACTTCCCCTGACTGGGTTGGTGATCTTTCTAGGAGACGCAATAGCCGGTTTAGGCTTCCCATGTGGGCAAACGACGCACATGGCAAAACTGCGAGGTTTTGTATTTGCCTTAAAATACAAAACTCTTTCCCTTTTTTTTTTTCTTTCTCTCCTTCTTTTTTTTTTTATTTTTGTAATCGTTTTCTTTTTTAAATTTTTTTTTTTCATTTTCAAGTTTTTCTTTTCGTTAGTTGTGACTTTGTCTGTTTTCTTCGTGAGACTCTCCATTTTGTTTGTACTGCCTCTATTCAATTGCTTTCAGCCCTTCCCCTCTTTGGTCCTTAATTCCAATCAGTCCCTGCATCAGTTCAACCCTTTGTTAATCCACAACCATGGAACCCGCTCCGCCTAGAACCAGCACCGACGAACTGTCAAAGCCTCTTCGAGACACGTCAAGGGCGTCGTCGTATGGTTCCATCGTGCAACCGGCTCAACCGGTACCCAATAAACAACCTCTTGCCCGTCATGGCTTGTTATCTGCCAAGAGCAAAAGTGCGGACGCTGAATCTCTCTCGACAACCCTTTCAAACGTCTCAATTGACAACAGCGCCCGCAGCAGTCCATCGCAGCGCTATTCGCGTGAAAGTATCAGCCATCGTAATCATGATCGCCGCGAGTCTGATGGCTCTATCAGCTCGTGGTCTGACGCCGCGTCAAGCTTTCCAGACGCAGGCCCCGTTCGCCTCCCAACCGCACCAACTTCCGTTGAAATTTACGACTCCTTGGAACGCGAGCAGGAGGCAATTGTTAACAAAGTAAGTGTGTCCAATGCTAATTTGCATGGCATGTGCAGGCAATTGACCTGCGGGACCGTAGTTTCACTTTTCTAACTTTTTATCCCGTTGAATCACAGTTGCAGCGCGAGATTTCGGTGCTTAAGGGCGATAAAGCCCGCAGCAGATCAAGGTCGACGTCATCCACGTCATCAATCTCTCGGCGCCCGTCTACGCGATCGATCTACTCGTCCTCCGACACAGAGGACGTGCATCCCTCCGGTACTTTACTAATTCCACCATCGCAATTGGTCGCGCAACGCTCCACCCGTGCAAGTTTTGGTTCGGGCAATTCTGACGATCCGTATTTGGCGACTTTAAAGCGCGAGAATGATACGCTGAAAAAGCTAGTGACAGATCTGTCGCAGAAGCGTGAGTGATCTCAGTTTTTTTTTTTATCTACATCTGGACCTTGAGTCCACAGTCGCCATTGAGGATTATCACTAACACAATGTTTTTTGTTTTTTTTTTACAGTTACGGAAAAGGAAAAAGAGGTTGAGGTTCTAAGGAACAAGCTGGAGCAGTCAACGTAAAGTGTTACAAGGTGTCTGGCACATGTAGTCTCACAATAGTCGTTTTATATGTATTATATTTATTTGTTAAAAAAGAATTGTTGGAAAAATTACTGAAACAAGCAGGCTTCGTAGTATTGACGATGTAATGCCAGTCAATCATTGCACAAACGACAGAGCAAACCACCATGCAAGACAAAGTGAGTAATTCACAAGTTGCAACAACTAATTTAGTGACACAGTGTTCAACACATTGGTAAAGTCTTAACGTATGAGCATACAAACAAACTGTTATACGTTATAACACTACTAACTCAAGCCTTGTGTTAGATTCGCTGGCCGTACATTAACGTTGATATACTCGAAGCAAGACAACATATAAGACGCCGGCCCTATCGCTTTTCTGAATTCTTTCTTTCTTTCTTCCTTTTTTTAATTATCATATAACACTAGAAAAATTAGTTTTATTTTCGTTATCAATAGTGAGCTGCTCTTTGCTAATTGTTTTTTAGTGTGTGTACTGACATTGGATAGAAATGCCTAATTTTACGCGTTGGAAACGTGCCGTTATTCTTGTTATCCTCGCCGCGTTTCTCGTGGCTATAGTCGATGCAGTAGACGACAAAACTAAGCCGAGTGACGTCCTTTCCAAAAGTCCTATTGCCAACCTCAAGTATGATATGGACTATGATGCTGGAGACGATGATGATGACGACGACGATGATGACGATGACGACGACGATGATGACTGCGACAACGGTGACGACTCGGATGATGGATCACGCTGGCACGCACAGCAAAAGCAAGTAGTTGTTAAGAAAAAGTTGCCCACTAAACCGTCGCTGCTGCACGCAGCTCAAGCGCATGTGTCGTTTCCACAATGGCTAGCCGATATCACAGGTCTGCATGCCTGGCCAGGATCATACCCGCCGTACATTCCTCTGGCTCATCTTAATCTTGACGATTTGCCTAATGTTCCTCTGCGTGCACTAGGCGATTGCGCAGGTATTGAACCCTGGCACTGCTCGTTTGACTGCACACATTGCATTGCGCCTGATGATATTGTTACGTGTCACAAGCTCACGCAAACCTTTGATGACGGTCCTGGTCCTGCTACTTTACGGCTTCTTGATGAACTACCCGGCAAAACGACGTTTTTCACGCTAGGTATGAACGTTGTGCGTTTCCCAGAGACGTTCCGGCTGCAGCACGAACGGGGTCATCTTCTGGCATCACACACATGGAGCCATGGCAATTTGGCAGGTCTCTCAAACGAAGAGGTTGCCGCCCAAATCCAGTGGTCAATTTGGGCAATGAATGCAACGGCCGGAATTGTGCCTCGTTACTTCCGCCCACCTTATGGTGCAATTGACGACCGTGTGCGCGCTATAACGCGCCAATTTGGCCTTGCAAATGTGATTTGGAACCGCGATACGTTTGACTGGAGGGTTAGCGACCGGCAGAAGACAGTTGAGCAGGTGATGGACGACGTGAGTGATTGGTTTGCTGAGAAAGACCCAGTCACAGGCGAGGCTCAAGGCATCATGCTGGAGCATGACTCAACGGAAGAACTGGTCAATATTGGTATTGAAGTCGCCAGACTGCTCGGTCCTCAGTTGACGGTTGCCGAGTGTATTAACGCTGCTTGGTACCAGGAATAAGCTTGGTGGTCTAAAACTTTTAATAAAGTTCTGTGTATGGGAGACAAAATTATCTCTCACATTAAATGTAGATTTTTACCAGCACAAAAAAAAAAAATTCTATAATTATGATAATAAAATTGCAATAAAAACATGCATTTTCAATAAACATGTGAATTAAAACAAAACGCATTGGCAAAAAAAGTTGTATATTAAAATTTTGTACAGTTATCTTAGTTTTTATAGAAACAAACACGCTACTTGCCCAGTGCAGCCCACAGCCTCTTCTCGTCCTCAACCTCAAACCCTAGCACTGTTTTGACAACTGGCATCAGCATCTGACGCTGCTCCTTGTGCTCCAAAAAGCCCAGTAACACATTGCGAATATATGGAACGTTAGGTGCATTGGCGCCTCCGCTACTACCGTTGGCGGCGCTTGCCGTCGGCGACGCCGGCGATCCCGGCACTGGCGAGCTGCTGTTACTGCCGCTCGCCTCCAACTGTTGCTTCAGCTTGGTCTTCTCAGCCTGCAGCGCCTTAATGTCGTTGTTGAGGGTGTGCTGGTTGAGATAAAGTTTGTCTACGCGCGACTGGCTGTCTTCAACAATCTTCTTTAGTGACGCGATTGTCTTGGTAGATTGCTTGAGTGCGGCCTCCGTGCGTGACAGGTTCTCCTTGAACTGGCCCACAACCTCGCGCGCCTCCTCGGCTTCCTGTTCCGCGGCAGTAAGCTTCTCATCCGCATGGGACCTGGAGCTACGCAGCTCGCTAATGTCCTTATGGTAGCGGCTCTTCTCCTGCTGCACAATGTCAAGCGATTCTTCGAGCTCGCGGATGCGCGTCTTGAGTCCCTCAAGCTCGCGGTTGCGGCGTTTGACAAGCTGCGCAGCCTCGGCTTCAAGTTGGTCGCGCTCTTCCGTCATGGCCGTGAGCTTTTCGGTCACCTCCTTGAGCTTGCTGTCCTGCGAGCCTTCAGTGTCCGTCAGCAGCCGGCGCATCGTACTGGCCTCGCGGATCCGCTCCTGCAAGTGCTTGTGGTTGTCCGATAGCTCAGTCTCAAGCGTCTCGCAGCGCGCTGTGGTGGCCATCAGCCGCATAGATAGCTCTTCAGCCTGCTTACGCGAGGCCTCAAGCGCCGAACTCGAGCTTGACTGCTGCGACTCGTAGGCATCGACCGATCCGCGCAGCTGGCCCAACTCTGCAACCAGCTTCCGGCGTTCTGTCTCCCACGCCGTGCGATGCGACGCCTGCGTGTCGAGATCGCGCTGCAACCGATCTGCCTGCTGCTTGGCACTTGCCTCGCGCTCAATCAGTGTCCGTCGCTCACCCTCCAGCCGCTGCAGGTTTTGTCTTAGCGTCACTAGACGCGCTTCCGTCTTTCGCTGCGCATCACTTACATCGTCGAGCTCATCATTAAGATTGTTAATTTTGTCCTCCTTCTCCGATGCAATGGCTGCCAGACTGGAGACCTCCACCCTTAGTTCTTTCTCGGCTGTCTGAAGACGCTTAAGCTCGGTGTTGGCCTGATCGAGCTGGTCTTTAGTTGAGTTGTAGCCTTCCAGTTTGGTGTTGAGCGACTTGACTGTTGACTCGTATTTAGAAATCTTGTCATTGAGTACGGAGATATCTTTAAACCGTTCCTGAGCCAGTGCTAAGTTGGCACGGGCCTCCTTTTCAGCCGCGCTGAGTGTAGATTCAATATCGCTAACAGCCTTTTTGTTTGCCTTCTCAGTGTTGGCTAGCTTGGCTTTTAGCTCCTTTGCATCATTCTCAACGGCCTGAAGTTTAGTATTCAGCGCAGCGAGATCCTTGGTACTGGTAGCAAGCTTGTTCTTAACTGTGTCAAGTTCCTTTGCAGAGGCGTCGGATATCTTTAGCTTGTCGGCCTGATCCTTGATTTTCTCTTCAAACTTGGCGTTAGCAATCTGCAAAGCAGCCAAACGCTTCTCAGTCTTAGTAAGGCTCTCTGCTGATGCACTTGAAGACTCTTTGCTTTCCTTAAGATCCTTTTCAAGTGTTCTATTAGTTTCCTTTAAGGTCAGGATTGATTTCTCAAGTTCGGCTACCTTTGCGTTTTCCTTTTCGAGACTCTCCTGCAAATCGGTGATGTTTTTCTGAAGCGCCTTGACCTCATCACCCGACTTGCCGTCCAAGTTCTTGATGGTGTCCTTTGCAATAACAAGCTCGTTACCAATTTCCTTGAGCATCTCACGCAATGAGTCAATCTCCTCTTCTTCATTTTGAAGCTTGCTCTTTAGGTCATCAGTCTGATCTTCATTTGTTTTGACCTTAACCTGAAGTGCAGTAATTTCTTCGTCCTTGGTTGCAATCTTGACTTCAAGCTCTTTAATCTGCTCGTCTTTGGCAATGATCTGTGCAGCAACATCACTGTTGCCCTTAACATGGGCCTCAAACTTTTCTATCTCAGAGGCTTGAGTCTTAACCTTGCTTTCCAACGAATCAATATGTTCACTCTTAACAGAGACCTGCTCTTGAAGTGAAGCGTTATCTTTCCTTAATTGCAACACCTCACTTGAAGAAATATCGGGAGTAGAAGGAGTAGGTGCGGAATCATCGACAGGCTCAGTCTGCTCGGTAGTCTTGACAGCAACAGCAGCAGCAGCAGCAGCTTTCTTTTTGTTCCGCTTCTTTTGGCTCTTACTCAAAGGAGCAGATGGTGTAGTGGACTCAGGAGCAGATGGAGGCGGCACAGGCAATGATGAAACAGAAGTGTTGGTAGCCTTTTGAGTTTCCAAGACAGTATTCTCCTTAGTGATATGATCAATCCTCTCTTCAAGAGACTCTATCGTTACCTTAGATTCCTTCTGGCTCGCCTGGGCTTTTTCTAGGTCAGTTTGTTTTTCAGCCAACTGCTTTTTCAAAACAGCTAGCTTTTCTTCCACTTTCTCAGAAGCATCCGAAAAAGTTTTGATAGCTTGTTCATGCTCTTTTTGTTCGGCCATAATTCTGTCGAGCTTAGCCTCTAACTCATGAATTGTGCTGGCCTTGATCTCCAATTCAGTTTCCTTTAGCTTGATAGTTTCAGTCAGCTTTTCAACTTCAGACTCACTCGCAGCAAGATTGCTTAAAGCTTCTTCTAGCTTGGTATGTTTGTCGTCAAGCTTGACCTTCCATTCGTCTACTTCTAATTCTTTTTCTTTCAGCTTAGACTCAACCATCTTCAAATCGCCCTGATTGACTTCAAGAGTTTTGAGCAGATCATCGCGCTTGACAACAATCTCCTCAAAATCTTTTCGATTTTTATCAGAAGTCTCTAATAGGGTCGTATAATCAAGTTTGTCCTTCTTAGATTGTTCAACCAGCTCAGTGTACTTAGTTTCGACTTCCTTGAATTTCGTTTGCTCATTGTCGGCCGTTTTAAGCAGGTCATCGTACTTAGTCTTCACCTCTGCGAAATCTGTTTCCAGTTTTGCTGATGATTCATCCTTGGCATTTATTTCATTCTGCTTGGAAGTTTGAAGCAAATTGTCGTACTTTTCCTGGAGTTCAGCTGTTTCCTTCTTAGCAGCCTCAATAGTCTTTTCATGTTCAACTTCAAGACCCTTGATCTTTTGCTCGAGAGTTTCCTTTTCCTTAGCCAAAGCATCATTATTGTCGTCAGCCTCCCTAGCCTTAAGCTTCTCTTGGAGATACGAAACCTTCGATTCGAGCTTTGTGATCAGAAACTTACTCTCATCAAGATCTTTAGCGGTTTTGGTTTCAGCCTCTTTCAGTGCTGTAGAATGAGCTTCTTTGATTTTCGTAGCTTCATCGGTCAGCCGTCGCAGCTCTTCGTTTTGCATTGAGCTTTTGAGCGTTAAGTTCTGTAAGTATTCGACCAGCGTTTCGGATTCAGATATCGAGGCGCAGGGAGTGTATTCGCGTAGCACACGCTCAAAAACTTTGATCAAATCGCCCTTCTTTTTCTCAAGCCGATAAGCCTTTAGCAGTTCTATACATGCGTTAGATTTAAAAAAATTTCACTAAAGTGCGGGAAACAATTACACTTACCAGGATACTTTTCCTCGTACTTTTTAAACTTGCGCAATTTTGAAACAATATCCTTGGGAAGTGCCGTAGTATCAGTAGATGGTTTCGAATCTTCAGCAGGCAAGGCGGGCTTTGCGAGCTCGGCCTTGGAAGCCTCTGCCGGTTCCTTTGCGCCTTTATCATCGGAATTTTTGTCGCTATCAGCGCCTTCAGCCTTCTCTTGTTTAGCGTCAAGATCTTGGTTACTGTCGAAGACTACCTCCATAGCACCGGGTTCCGGCGTATCTGAATTCAACAGTGTGGCATTTGATTTAAGCGTTTGAAAAGCTGAAGACATCGAAGCGCTTTCCTTCTGTTGGGTGTTGTTACTGCCACCATTGCCGGTGTTAGGCCGGTTAACAACTGCCTCAAACTCTTCACTGAGATTTTTGCCCAGCTGCGATATCCGAGAAAACATTTAGACCTAGTGATGCAAAGTAATAATATATTGTTGATTTATAAATAAATTAATAAAAGGTTGAAAGAAAAAGAGCTACAGGTCGCCAAACTTGCCTTAGAAAAAAAAAGTTAAAGGACACCGTTTGTCATCAAATCATGTGACTGGGTATTACGTTGTCACACAACCAACGGAACGCGTGTCTTGACCACAGCACAGTCCGAATAAAAAACAGAAAAACAACCAAAACACAAAATCAATTGCAGAAACACACGAGAAATAATTAAATAAATGAACACAAAACTTTTACAAATCAGCATCATCTTCGTCGGGAAGAGGGAGGGCAGTAGCCTCGTTCATCTCGTCCTGGTACTTGGCCATAAGAGCCTCATCGACCTGGACCTCAGGAGGAGCAAGAGCGGGAGAGGCGACAAACTCAAGAGCAGGGTTGCCGACGAGCTTTCTGGCAAGCCAGAGGAAGGGCTTCTCAAAGTTGTAGTTGGACTTGGCGGAGATGTCGTAGTACTGGAGGTTCTTCTTTCTGTGGAAAGTGATGGCCTTAGCCTTGACCTTACGCTCCTTGACGTCAACCTTGTTACCGCAAAGAACAACGGGGATGTTCTCACAGACACGGACGAGATCACGGTGCCAGTTAGGAACGTTCTTGTAGGTGATACGAGAGGTGACATCAAACATGATGATACCACACTGGCCGTTAATGTAGTAACCGTCACGAAGACCGCCGAACTTCTCCTGACCAGCGGTATCCCAGACCTCAAACTTGATCTCACCAAAGTTGGTGAAGAAACCAAGAGGGTGAACCTGGACACCCTGAGTGGCAATGTACTTCTTCTCGAATTCACCAGTCAAGTGGCGCTTCACAAAGGTGGTCTGTAGAAGAATCAAAAGTTAGTGAATAGGTTCAATGATTGCAAAGTGAGCACAACACAGTTTAGAGCAACGCCAGATGGCAACAGACAGCAAAAACAACAAATAAAACCCAATGAACGCGTTATTTAAACGACATAGGACAGAAAACGAGAGCGATGAGTTGCAGCGGTAGAGCTACTGGTTGGGATCAATAGTAGACTATGTTTTCAGAGAAGTAGCCGCCGCATGCTGTAGTTGCCCAGTTCCCGACGAAGCACCCCAACTTGAAAATATTAAAAAAAAGATTATCAATAACTTACCTTACCGGTACCACCGTCACCGACGAGGACAAGCTTGAAAGTAGGGACTTGTTGTTGTTCAGCCATTTTTGTATGTGTATTATAGGAGATGTGGAATCAGAGAAGATACAAAGAAAAGAAGGTGAAAAAAAGAGAAAAAAAAAAAGAGAAAAAATTATGAAAAAAAAATTAAAAAAAAAATTCAACTGCTTATGTAAAAATATTTGGGTCTTAGGATTTTTGCACTGTTTTCAGTGTTAGTTGCCATGACAACGCTGAATAGAAACGTTTGGATTCTTGTGAACATGTACTAAGCTATTAGATAATCCATGTGCCATCTATCATGGTGAATGATCCTGTTTGTAAAGACATGGCGAGGCTGAATAACAGCAACGAACTGTGAAAAGAACTGGCAGTATTTCAGAAAGTTCAGAAAGAACAAAACCAAGGTGTTTATTAAAGAAAGCTTCATAAAGTTGAGATAACTTTTTTACCTGTGTAGATATACTAGACCAATGTGAAAAAATCTTTTTTTTAAGCTCACAAGTTACTGTATTACGATAAGTCTCTCAATCTGAACATTATCAACAAATAGTACGGGATGGACGCAACATTTTGCTAAAACTGGTGTTTGACAAGTGATCGCATTTGAAAATACAAAATTTTTGGTGCGTTACAATGAGAATTTCTTTGTACTTTTCATGGAAGTAGTGGAGTTATAAGAAGCTGTCGTATCTAGGCAAACAAAAGTTGGAGATCAAGTAGAGATGGGGTACGAGTTGCAGTCCTTCCTAATTAAAGTCTCCTGGTCAAACAGAAACGAGTATGTTAATCTTTGAGGCCTTATTAGATTTGGACATAAGATGTAACCCAAAAAAAAATCAGTCACCATTTATTACTTGTAATGGCCTATACAGTCACTAGACCTAATTTTTGCAACACCCAAAAAGGGTACAGTACGCCAAAAACATCATGAATTTTTAAATTGATTTAAACATGACATTTCAACGTTCACAATTCATGAGAATATCACAATTATCTAGCCAAATCATTGTAAAATCAAAATTCAG
The DNA here is from genome assembly GCA_030463015.1 of Geotrichum citri-aurantii. Lineage (NCBI taxonomy): Eukaryota > Fungi > Ascomycota > Dipodascomycetes > Dipodascales > Dipodascaceae > Geotrichum > Geotrichum citri-aurantii. Next base: position 23,638 of record JAKVQX010000087.1, read on the forward strand.
TAAACCAATATTTTAATTTTACTACTGCGGTGATTATACTACGCATCCTTAAAATCAAGTGCTGAATTTTTGCCTGATCAGTTGCATCCCTTGCCTCTCGGAGCCATTGACATAAAAGTGCCCGATTTTCTTTATTGACCTTCAAAATTTGCTGGCTATTTAATGACCAAAATTCCGTGCTCTTCAAATAAACTTGTTGTGTCCTAAGCCTTATGAATTGGAGCATGATCTTGTTGAAACATATCCGCAGGTTCAAAATTTGATAAAAGGCGTTTTTAAGCGGTCATGGAGTTGCTTTTTTCGTCTCCAAACTCGTTAGTAATGTGAAGATCGGTCCGGCCATCCATTTTAGATATTCCGCCTCCTTTTGCTACCGTAGTCACTAACTAAGCATTGCACTTCTCCTCGGGTGTCTGAAATACCCTATTGTTACTAAAAACACCATTGGAACGCACCATGCAATTGTCTGAAAATGTGGCATTTTGAAGGCCTCCTTCAACCAGCCATTTCCGCGCAAAAACAAACCGCTTTTTAGCAACTAACAGAAGTAACTAAATACGCTTTTTATCTTTGCTTTTGTACATTTTTGAATTTTAAAACCTCTGAATTGATTTTTCGCATTTTTGTATGTGTAACTTTTTTTGATGTAAGAACAATAAACCATTTTTCTCTTCATGTTTTCTTGTATGCTGTTATATATAATTCTTAGATAATTGACCTAATTGACAATTACGGACAATTTCAAACCTCTTTATAAATTAAATGGCTTCAGTTAAGACTTTAGGACATCCGAAAGCCGGTTTGAAATGATGGGTATGCTCCAAATTGAAACGTTTTATTGTCCTTGAAACTGTGCTGCGGGAGGTTGAAAATCGAGCCGAAACTAACCTCAAAGATTGACCTAAAATAACAGCTTCATAAAAAGCAGAACAAGCTTCTGAAGACAACCGTAACTTAAACCGACAGCTTGTGGTTAAGAAGGCAGCAAAATCAGCCAATTTGAAGAAATGTTTGAAATGTTTTGGTTTGATGAAGGTAGGAGAAAAAAAAGGATTTGGGAGAAAAATTTAAGTTTGTTGAAAGTGTTGCAAAAATAAAGTCTAGTCGCTGTTCAAATCGTGCTATTTTCATTCACAACTTTTTTTGTGTCTACTGTCAACTATGCCATAAAGTGCAGATCAGAGCAAAAAAACACAGTTGCCAAACATGAGTAAATGTTACTGTAGTACCACATGGAAAGAACACTGCTAATTTCATTTAAACTGAGGTGTTCGAAATCTAATGACAAGAAAGTACAAAAACTAGAAAATGCTTGCATTTGAATAAAAAAATAAGGATAACCTTTTTTTTGAACAAATTAATTTTTCAAAAAATTTAAAAGTTTCACTGATAAAACAATAAACGTATTTTTATTATTGGAATTTGATTAGTGCATCGGAAACTGTCGCTACCAGCCGTGCTTTTAAAAACGGGTTTTATTGTTATGCTTAAAAGTTCAACTGAATAAATGTGATAACGAGAAGAAAAAAAGCGTCACAAACTCATGCCACTAAACACTCTAGGATGGCTCCAACCAATTCAAAAGACTAGGTAATGTGCACAAAGAAACCTATTGTTCATAGAAGTTGGCAGGCCGTTGTAACTTATTTGCCCCTGTTCAACAGACCTTCGTGCTGCTTGATGAAACCCGGTTGAACAAACCGGTTTTGGGGTGCTCCTGAATTATCAACTCCAGATACACTTTAGCCAGTCTAATTTAAACCACTCAATAAGATTACGGTATCAACTATACAACAACGTTAATTTTTGCACTGCCCACAGATTAGGCCCATTCAGAAACTTACCGTGGAATATGCACTTCAATTGAATACATGTGCAAAAAGGATTTTATGTTTAAATTAGAAAAAATTAGCTTATTTATTGAACAAAAGTCTGTACATTCCAATTTCGCAATTGAAACCAGCCAGCAGCGATGTCTACATATTCGAGCTGCGCGATTGTACATGAACACAAACAGCTGACCAAACTAAAATTATCTATAGTATTTTGTTTCTATGAGCGCAACAACCAACCCACAAAGTGGCTGTAATTCTACTGTCTAACAGTGATTTCAATGATAGCTCAAATCCATCAATTTTTTTTCAACTATTAATGTAATCACGGCAACATCGTTATTCACAAAAGAGCATTTTGTCAATCTTAATTGATAAATCAACACCGGTTGTACTGGCTCAAGGCTCCAGTTGTTTGTGATGTCAATGTTTTTCAGAAGAATAACTCAGTCCACAAAAAAAACAGTTATGGCTCATATGGTAACTTTTTTTTTCTCTCTCATTATGGTCATGTTTCACGTCTGGCCTACAACTCTTATTTTCGACCAACGTATTCTAAAAAGAGTACGTTAAAAGTGGTTATAGAAAAAACACGGTATTGTAACGCAATTTTCTCCTTTTTTTTCACTCTTGTCAAACTATAGATATAAATTGCTACACTGCACGCGCTTTACAATGTAGCTAAGTTTTGGTTGGAATGACCAGCCCACTCACAACGTTACAACAAAAAACTACTTTTAAATCCAATTCAAAAATCACAGAATATTGTGCTGCAACTTAGTTGATGAGATAACTAGGCATTTGCTCATGATTACCATCGTACATTTTGGGTCTCGAACGTTACGATACATGAGACAATGACGAGGGTGTTGAAATGGCGACTGAAGGTCACTGACATGTAAAACGCCTGACCAAAAAAAAAAAAATAATCAAAAGTGTGGCCTTGCTTCAGAGATGCTGAAAAAAGTTTTTTTAACCAGCAAACAACTATTTTGGTTATCGTAGTTGGCCTACACTGTTGTTTTCAGGACCACAGCCCCCTCAAAATTTCATGGGCTTTGCAATGTCGTGCACTCGTAAATCAGACAATCACACAGCTGGGAAATTTTTGAAAAATTAATTCTATATTTAAAAGTCACCCCAATTAATTTTTCAGACAGTTTTTTTAGCATTTAATATCAACAGAAAAACATGTAGACAACTAGACAAAAACTCAAACAGGCTACTTTGAAATAGCTGTTTTTGTTCATTCAAAGAGTGGTGCTATTTTGTTTAGCCCTGACGTGCGTAATCATTGAGTAGATCGTCAGTTGCAGTTGGCAATATCTGTTTCTCCTTTCTAGTTACACGCCGTAACAGAATGCCACTAGCCTCAACGGAACTATATCAACCCTGACTAGGGGAAACAGATAAGACCTGTTTTGATTGAATTTGGAGTTGAGTCTACCAGTTGTCATTGTCAGAAACTTTCTGCAAGTCCCGGGCTTCTCAGACAAGCCTCTGTCAAGCCCTATCTGTCCTCTTGGTACGCTGCAACTGCAGCTAACGTTTTCTAGTGAGTTCTTCAAGTACGATACACACAAGTCGCCTCAAAGTTAGAATGAAGAAGTAGAAAAATGGGTCCTCCGACACAAACTAATCTTAATTTATTGATATTTTCAGGTAGGTACAGTTTGGTACATGTCCATAAAAACTTGCATTCGAGTGTTGAAAAGCGGTACAATTCAGATGCACAATAGGTACCGTACTCTGGTATGTTAACTACATGCTGATTTTGAAATTCTAAAATAATATCAATACGGCTTCAATATAGGCCACTGGTAAGTAGCAATGTCAAGGGAGTAGCAATTAAAACGTCATTCTTACTCTAATGAACCTGGTTTTCAGAAAAAAAAAAATTCATTTTTACCATTTCATTTGTAGCACGCCTATGATCTACTTGTGCCATTGATTGCTGTAGAACTGCTGACATGCAGCAGCTGACGCCTGGCGCGGGGCCGGTGGGCCTGTTCAACAGCTAGCTGCTTCACGCTCGCTGTACAGCAGCCTTGATCACAGTTTAAATACAGCAGTCGTGCGTCAAATCGTTTTACGTGTGCATGCCAGTTTGGCGGTAGCAACATGTGTTTGACGTTGTGTTTTTTCCGTTTATATTATATTTTACGCATGGAGCAGCCTTTAGGCCAGGTCTAGCAACGTCCAATGGCCTTCCAACAGCTTGGCAATGTATCTGTCGCAGTGATCAGTCTTTTAGACCGGCAACTTGTTCGCGATATGGGCTTCAGCCGTAGAAGTGCATGTCCAGATATCAAGATCTGGCGGGTGCAGACGGGAGATCTAATGTGCGGTCGCAAAAGCTTTATTTTAGCATCCACTTCATGAAGAGTCAGTGTTTGTTTGTTTAATTACTATTTAGTCGTAATGCTGCCGTCATTAATTTAATTATAAACTTTTGCATATCTCTCTGCTAGCTCCGCATGATAATTAACATCGTTTAAATGTTGCAATGTAGGTTATTACACAGATCTGGAACCGTTATCTTTCATTCGAGGTTCATTTGTTTAGTTTATATAACATCAGAACAAAAAAAGAATCTTATAAAGCTATACGAGAAGCGGGAGCTAAAATGGTTATTATGGTTTAATATACCTTTTTAAATACTGTCAATGTAAAATTAATATTTGGAATGAAAGTCGTATCAATTTGTTTTACGGCCCAAAGGTAATAAGGCTTAAGTTTCAATATACACTGGACATTCGTGTTTCATAGTTTTTCCTGTTAATTGACTAGAGCGCAGAAACGCACAAAAGAAGAATGCAATTGTCTCTCACTGGTTGTCATTTCTGTTACCAGGTGAGAAATCACATCTTGGCATAGATTGCTGTGTCATCTACCGTATACTTGTAGAAAGTAGATTTCATCGGCACAGATCGTTGTCATCAGTACATAATAAGAGCTAATAATGACAAGTCCCAAAAAGAGAAGTTGCAAAAAGACTTAGCTTTTTTTTGCATATGAGACCTTGGTAAAAAGCCGTTTTTTTTTCTGTGCAAACAGTGAATAATTGTTTAAGGTTTTGTATGTAGCTCTCAAATCTTCTGCGACAGCAACTACAAAATCATTATCTAGTCTGTTTCCAGACTCAGTGTTTACTCTACCTAAATAATAGCTGGCAATCTGAAAAGATTACAGGATTGAATGTAGTACAGTTCTGGCGTTTTATAGCCATTTTAGTTGCTTTTTCCAGCGTCGCTGCTGAAACTTGACAATTCAAAGTTAGACCTAGATTGAAACTCAAAAAACGATTGGTCTTTCATGTCTCTTTGCATACCAACACGCAGCTTATCCGGATTTTTTCTTTTTTAGTCTGCTTAACGCATAAATTAAAAATTTAAAGTCGTCCAAAAAAAGAGAGACAGAGAAAAATAAAAAACTTTCAAACGTCAAAATTTAGTGGTTCAAAAAAAGGAGTAGTTGTTGTTCTTAGAGGTCTTGCTGCAATTTTGCATCGTGAATTCCACAGCAGTTGCCTGTGGGTTGACCCAAATACATTAAGGGGTTTGCAGCGTAGTTTACGGTAGTACCGTTGACACCACTGACCTGATAGAAAAAATATGAACAAAAACTGAATACGGGTTTTCTACTGGTACTATTGGTACCACCTATAACCAACAAGGCTCGTGGTAAGTTTTCAAGCTCCGATCAAATTTGAGACTCAGATTTTTAGAAAAACTTGTCACGGAGCTTAAAAATAATTCATCATGTCTAGAAAATTATAATATCTTTCATAAAACTACAGTTTTTAGTGAAAGTAAATATACATGAGAAAGTCTAAAAACTCAAAGAGTACGATGTGTTTGACTTTGAATGATTTCTTGCTAATTTGTTTTTGTTTTCTCTGACTGTAAAAAAAATGGCTCTTCTATTCAACTGTGAAACTTAGTTGTTTTAAAGAGTTGATGCTATGAATGAAGTTTTGTAGCATTTAGATGAATTAAATGAGTTTTTCCATTGTTTATGATAAGGGGTATGATTATAATAAAGAAGGAGCTAAAAATTATTCAATAGGTATTGTAGCAGTAAAATTTTTTAACAGTTCCGTTGTTCAAACTTTCAATTTTCTACTGAAAAAACATGTCCATTTTTATGCTCTCCACTCTACTCTTCATTGTATTCTCTACCAGAGTTTATTTGTCTTTTACTTGAACCACCAGAATACGGTTGTATTCACTCATTACCAAGAAAAACATATTCCATGTTTGACATAACAGAAAATGTGGCTGTACCAATCAATCAAAATACCGGCAGTCTCGACTGTACAGCTAAGTCAGTCAAGAGTTACCAGATCAGACTCTGATCTAAAAAGGCTATTCAAAGTTTTTTTCTTCCCCTATTTTTTAAAAATTAAAGGTGTGGCAAATTTTTCATAATCTCGGGCTGCTCACTCTGTATGCTCACCAAAGAAGACAACAAATTTTCAATAACCAAGAAAAAAATTCTTTTTGATTTTTTTCTATTAAATAAAGTTTGTACTTTTGTTCCTGGATCTTTTTAGCCTACGACGCTTTAGAGCAGACCCGTTTGTTGTAGAAAGATTGAACAAAGTTTGCGTATTGCCCATGAATAAGGAAAACTTTTTTTCTGAAGAAAAAAAAAAATTAAAACTGCAGAAATTTCAATATGGGTTCCCAGTACTGTTTTTTTTTATTTCCCAAAAAACTTGGCTCTTTTGATATGTAACCAATTTTTTGTGTGCTTCTATAGCTAGAAAATGACAGGCCCTTGTTAAAAACAAAATGGACAAAAATTGAAACATTTAAACAGTTTCTCTGATAAAGTCAACGGCATTGCTTTTTAAGTTTTTTCCTTAAAAAAAAAAGCTATCATTATAAATTAAAACTGTGTAGTCTGAAAACTATTGCAATCAATAGGTCTATGACCACCAACGTAAAACTAACACTAGGAAACCATCTATGCTATCAAATTACGGCTTTTTGGGTTTATTTGTGCCATAAAAACTGTGGTAAAGAACAGTTGATGAGTATTTTTCACTCAAAAAATTAGTGTTGCTGCTGTTTTAGTATTCAATAGCCTGAATTACAAACAGAAAAAAATCATGATCTGACTGCACCGCCAGTAGTCAAATGTTTAAATGATTTCATGACGGTATCTTATCAGTTGCTACAGTCTGATAAATGTTCGACTTTTTAAAAAACCAAAAATAACTAAAGCTTTTGGTTATACAAAGTTATAAACCTGCATTTTGGGTTAATGAAGATTCTATTGTTTTTTTTTTTTTTTTGATGCTGGGTAGCTCTTATCTTTCTTTACAAACTATTTGGTGCCCGCTCAAACATTTAAATTTATGCCTAAGAAATTCTCGTTAACCAAGCTCAGGTAGGAGTATCTTGATTTTACAAAATAATTATAGTATGGTAGATTTTCTGTAGATTGTAGTGCTTGTGCGGGTTGATAAACACAATTTAGTTTGAAACTTTTTTGAGGTCTATGAGTGAGTTTTATAGTCCAGGAGCAAGATGAACAAATAATCAATTTTTCCTGGAATGGCGATTAGATTTTCTCTTACACCATACAAAAACTAATAAATGAAAATGAAAAAAAAACCATATAGAAGAAAAGGTTTAAAAATATTATTTTTTTAAAATAGAAATGTATTAGGTTGAAACTTTAAGCAAGTTCTAGGTGTGATCCCTCATGATAATTACCAAGATACCGGTTCAAAATGATGAGAACCAAAAATGATCAATTGACACAAGAAATTTTTATTTGATGAATTTTGCAAGTTTGGAGGCATAGTGTTTGATAGTTGTTTCAGCTACCAAATTACTACTAATAAACACCAAAAAAAACATCATAATGACCGTCATCTGCCAATCAATAGAAAAGATCTGGAGTTTTTGGCCGTGGTCACCTCAAAAAAAGTTTTTATTTTAGTAAGAATGATTCAGTGACATCGAGAAGTGAGTACTAAGAGCCTAACGAGATAAAACTTGCAAAAAGACACAAGTTGCAGTTTCCATTACAACATGAGTTTTTGTACTCATGGGTGATTACCACACATCTGGTCAAAGCAGTTTGACAAACTGCGGTCATTGTAGCTATTTTGTAGCTGTTTTGAACTATCATTTGGGCTTTTGTCAATATAGAAAATATTAGCGCACTTAAGCGAGGTGAACATGTTTGATCTTTATTTTTGTAACGTGCCAAGATGTGGGAGCGCTTACAAAATTAGGATTGTACTGGTACAGTTTTAAGTAAAAAAAAAAGCTTTGCTTGTGCAGATGACGGAAAACAAATTTTATGCTGTTGTCCAAGAAGTAAAAAGTAAAGATCAGAATTCTCTGAGTTTCAGTCATCATTGCCTTGAATTCAAAAACTTCGAGCTTTGACAATTGTCAAAAAAAGTTGCCTATGCGCAGTTCTGAACACAGCTTACAGCAAATGCTGCCTGGTCGGTAGTTGTGTACCGTTTTTCATCTGCCCGTCCGGTACCGGCCGACATAATGCTGGCCTGCTTTAGAATCTTTCGCAGTCTCAAACGATACCACAGGCTCGGCATTAGAAGAAAGCCTGTCCCGGGTGCTGTGATGCGTATTCAAAAGTATATGCAGATTAAACTTTATGCCAAACTCCGAAAAAAAAAACGTTTCTTAGTGTAGACATAAAACCGAAAAAAGAAAAGTTATAATTTCTTTTTCAAAATATTTTTCAAAATTTTTTGCTTTTCTTCTCCTTTTCCTTCTCTTTTTCTTCTTTTCCTTTTCTTCTTCTTCATCATCTTCTTTCTTTCTCCTTATAACTTTTTAACCTTTTACCATAACCTCTCGACCACTTAACGTCTATACTGTCGCATATTCAATTTTTATTTGAACCCAGCTCACAGTGTTCTAATAGAAATTTCCATCACATAATTCGTCAGGATGTTCGGTTCGCTATCCAAAAAAAAGCATTCACTCAAGCATTCCGCGTCCACGACATCTTCTGCTTCGTCATCCTCGAGCCACTCGACCAGAGCACATATTTCTGGCCCAACCAGTGTGTCTATTAACGGCTCTGCTATTGGGAAAAACCCCCAACAGCAAACCAATGGTGTTCACAATCACTTCTCGCATAACATCTTTACAGGTCCCGATGCAGCCGCCGGGCAAGATAGTGCACCACCCATTGCAATGACCAATGCAAGCCTTAGTGCCGCTTCAACCACCTCCAGTGCGTCTTCTCGCGTGCCGACGCGGCCAGGAACTGCTGAACTGAAACAGACTGAGACGAACTTTGTCAATTCAAACGCACCGACTGTTAGTAACACTGGTAGTCGTCTAATGCATTCGCCATCCACGTCTTCGCTTTCGTCCAATACATCGTCGCTTTCATCGTTCTCGTCGCAAAAAATAATTGATCAAGTTCGTGCTCTTCACAGCTACTCTTCAGATAAGACACACTCTCTTAGTTTCCAAAAGGGTGACGTGCTACGTGTTTTACTTAAACTTGAGTCTGGCTGGTGGGACGGTGTTAACGCTCAGGGACAGCGTGGTTGGTTTCCCAGTAACTACACGACTCCAATCCCATTCGAGAAGCCGGTTCTGGACAACTCACCATTATCTACAGCTAGCCTTGAACAAGACATCACAAATCAGTCAGTTGGAAAAACCAGTGAGTTTGACACAACTACTTTGTCGTCTTCTTCGTCCAAGTCCGATTATCTTGAATCCAAGTCCATAAGTTCTGGTGTTGACAGCACTAACGAATACAAATTTGTAGAGATCACTCTAGACTCTGTAAAGAGCAACCCTGAACTTTCTAACACCAACTGGATTCCTCAAAAAAATAGTGCTGGAAAGCTTCTTTACGTCAATCCTTCAATGAAAGCGTATGCTTCGTCACTGCCCTTTGGTAGTGTGGCCAACGGTGCCGTAGACGACCGCCAAGCTGAGCCCGCATTTGTAAGTGTTACCCACCGTCTTTTGTAATTATGATTTGTCGCATGCTGCTAACCTTAATTTTTTTCAGAACTCCGACAACTACAAATCGTGGTCAGAAATTACGTCCAAGCTAGATCGTTTTGCTATCACGCTACAGTCGAAACTTTCTCAAAAGGACTCCACGTCGATTTCATCGTTTTTTAATCAATTGTCATGTTGCACAAGTTTTATTTCTTCCCTAGTCGGCATTCCATTGGGTACATCACCTTCAATGGAGAAGGATATTGGCTTTGCCAAAACACATCGGCACATGACGACTTCGCTGCGCAAGCTTGGTCTTCTTATTTCCGAATTGGAATTTGAAAACAGCCAGAAGGGCACCGTATCAATACCCAACGATATTTTTCAGCTTTGCCTTAAGGAAACCAGTAACCTCGTTTTGCAGACCAAAAATCTCATTGGCGTCTATTGTACATTTGCTGGAACCGATTCAATCCCTCAAACTCGCTCGTCAGTGTACACAGTCAAGCAGTTCAAGACCGGTATATGGACTCAGATTCATGTTAATAGCTCAGGTGACCTCAGTGACTCGTCCAACTTGGCAAGCAACATCGTTCCTTTGGAATCCTTTGAAACTTCCATTACTATTGATTTCGAGGTCATTACGATACTTGAAAATCAGCGGAACATGGTCGTCAGTATTCTGCGCCAAATCTTCAGTCTTCTTGATTTGAAAGCGGCGACGGACCAGAGGGCAAATAACTCTGATGCAGACCAGTTTTTCATGGATCGTCAGCGTTTATTTTCATCGTCTCTATCGTCATTGGTTGTTACTGTCACCAACTTGTTCAATCTGATCGAGTCTATTGACTTGTCTATTTTTCAAACTAAGCGCAAATTTAAATTCATCTTTCTGCTGTACGAGTTTTTGGAGCTCAAACAAACTTTGTTCGACAATTTGATTGCAGTTAAAACTGCGTTTGAGCGCCACAATGATGATGTTATAATTGATTTGCTGGCACAGTCACTTAACGAACTGACTGTAAACAATGCACAGCCTTTCGAGGACAACATCTCCAGTGAAGACATTATAAAAAAGCGTACGCTCGAGGTTGGCGTTTCTATCGATTCAATCCTTCAACACACGACTGTACTGGCGCAAGAACGTGCAGAGCTTTTTGGTGGTTCCCGTCTACTGAGCAGTGCTACGTCTATCGGCTCTGGGAATAGCGGGCAAAACCGTAAGCTGGTGCGCACCATATCTGGCAGTAGTCTTGCGACGTCACAGGTGTCGAATTCCGGCAGTGGTACCAACCTTAGCATGCCACCTTCTAACAATGGTCCATGGTACCTTCAGCTTGATCATCAGAATGAGCTTGCTCATGACCCTAAGGGACATTTCCGCGGCGGTACTTTCCGCGCGCTGGTGGAACGTTTAACACAGCATGACACTATTCATCAGTCTTTCAACACAGCTTTTTTGTCGATTTATTCTAGCTTTGCAACTGCGCAGGAGGTCTTTCAGGAACTTGTGTCAAACCGCTACGACATAAAGCCACCTGCTGGGTTGACCTCCGAAGAGCTGTCGCAGTGGGTTGAGCTCAAACAGCACCCAATTCGTATTAAGGTTGCCAACATTCTGAACCTCTGGCTGGACGAGTGCTGGTTTGAAGACTGCTTGTCAAAGCCAATCAAGATTTTGCTAGCTTCAATGCTTGCATTTGCAGAGCGCTTGAATACTGACAACATACCTAACTACGAAATCATTACCGAATTAATTGAAGAAAAGCTTACAAATAACACATCGCGTGGCAAAAAGATTCCTTCTGTCGGCAACCCACCAGCCCCTATTGTACCACGCAACTACAAAAAGGTCAAAATCACCGACATTGATCCAGTAGAGGTAGCACGACAACTAGCCATTAAGGAGTATAGGCTCTTTGAAAAGATTCAGCCATCAGAGCTACTCGCAAAGAAGCAACGCAAAGCGTTGCGTACAATCAGCGAAGAAGTGCGTGTTGTTGACTCATTTGTGAGTAACTCTAATGAGCTCACCAACTGGGTTGCAGAGGTAGTTCTTCGCAGCAGCGACGCTAAAAAACGCGGACAGTCTATCAAGTTTTTTGTACTTGTGGCAGACCAATGCCGCAAGTTAAGAAATTTTTCGTCCATGATGGCCATTATTTCTGCACTATACAGCGCCACTATTCATCGCATGAAGCGGACCTGGGCAACGGTCAGCTCGCGTACTTACGAGACGCTAGAAAATATGAACCGGTTGATGAACTCGACTCAAAACTTTGAGGAATACCGCAACATGATGAAGACAATTGCGCCTCCGTCTATTCCTTTTTTTGGCGTATATGCGGGTGACCTGGCAGCGTTTGCACAACAACCCGAAGATCGCCGCAATGGCACAACAATTGTGTTTACAAAAGTGCAAACACGAGCAGCGGATGTTATCCGCGACATCACACGGTTCCAGGAACACGGCTACAATTTCACAGAGGTGGTAGCTGTGCAGGAAATGCTGAATGAAGGCTTCAAAAACTCGGTGCCGATTGATGCGCAGTACGAAACTTCGCTGACATTGGAGCCGCGTGAAAAGACAAACGACCGTATGGCACGGCTACTTGCGGAAACGGGCTACTTGTAGGCACTGAGCCTGCTATTTGTTACGTTTTATTTACATGTTTTTATTGATTTTTAGTTTTGTATATTCATTCGCTTGTAATTTTTAATAATAGTATACTTTCTCTTTTTGCCTATAGTCTACTTGTGTATAATTCACAAAACGTGTTTTCTGAAAGCGGCAACTGTCAAAAGCTCGTTTTGTTCTTAGTACTGAAGTGTCAGTTTCAAAATCTGTGGGTGTGTCTTGGGAACAAATTGATTTTCGCTAACTTGTGTTGTGTACGTTGCGTATCATAAAACAATTTTATTTCTCATCTTCTCAGCACACCACTATTTTAACAAACTTTGAACGGTAATTTTAGAGAGTGTGTTTATTATCATATGCCATAAAAAACTATAGTCATTTACTCAGTTTTGTGCTCTGTATTTAAAAACAGAATTTAATACAATCATTATCTTGCATTCTAGAATTTGAAAAACTCAAGCTATTGGTTTAATGCTTTTTTTTTTCTATAAATCTTTAAAGGAAGCAGTGCCAGAACGTTTAAATACAGTATATTCTAAATTCAATGGAATTGCAAATGGTTTACAGGTATAAAACAATCCAAGATACGTATAAGTCAAACGACCCAATCTTGGGTCAGCTATTTCTTGGACACCCCTTTTTTCTA
>JAKVQX010000088.1:0-36667 GCA_030463015.1 Geotrichum citri-aurantii
CTCTTAACCCAAAGTCTGGCCCGGCTACTGGTCCAAAATGATATTTATCTTCAAAAATTTTTTTACTTTTGTTTTTATACCTTTGAACTTTTATAAGATAAAATATGAATGCTGTAATTATTAATTGAAGTTGATAATACAATGTTTTAGATTGCTCACTATGAAGTCGTTAAAATTCAGTTTTTTGTGCAGGTCTTGATTTGGACAGATTAACAAATCAAACCTATACATTTTTAACTTTAAGCAGTTTGTCGGATCGTTAATTTTTAACTGTGTATAATAGTTTTATTGAATTGATCGCTTGTTTTTTTTTTGTTTTTTTTTTTGGTTATTCCGATACTAGACGAGCTTGAAACTTGATTTTAGTTGTCGTTGTTATTTTATGTCAAGGAACTTTTTTTTTTTGCCCACGGTTTCGTTGTGCAACAAAACCAGCCTTAAATCCCATTTATTATTGGCTTTAACTTTCCAGTAACTTTAATTTTGTTTGTAATTTTGACCAGATAAATTTTTATTTATAAAAATAATTACTAATGTTTCTATGTGTGTTTGCGTGTATTTCTTCAATTTGAGGTTCAACGGTTTAGAAGCGTTGACGTGATGTGGTCCATTTTTTTTTTAGGTTTTTCTGTCTGTTGGTTTCTCCCCCGCAAAAATTAGTTAAATTATTTTTATTTCTTATTTTTTTAGGCGAAAGGGACAAACCAGTCTCAGTTAGCAGAAGTGTGAGCCTGCTAGCAAATGACAGATAAGTATTAACAGATGTGAAATCAGCTCTATTTTCAAAACTAAACAAAATTTATGATTGGAATTTTTAGGTTAAATAAAACAACATGTTTTTTTCATTTTTTTTTGGGGGGGCTTGATCCCATTTCAATACTAAATTGGTTGTTATGTAAATACAAAAGGTGACAGAAGAGATTCTGTCATGTCTCAACAGAACCTGCATAAAAACACTTTCGCTACAGCCTAGTTTGTATGTAAATAAGCTGTGAAACTCAGTTTTTTCTAGTTTTAAAGAACTTGGCGGTAGCACACCAGCTAGTTTTTGATTCTCAGGCTTTTTGAGCTTTTTACACAGTTAAGTGCTCTTATTGATTTAAAAAAATGTTCATAAACTAATTAAAAGAAATTCTTTCATCACTCGGAAAAAAAAGTATCAACACGCAACAATATAATTTTCCAATTACCTACTTTCATAATCTCGTTCCTGTTGTCTTGCAAGTAACGGTATATTACAGGCACACCGGTTTTTTTTTTTTTACTGCTGGCGCTCAGCCCAGAAGCGAGGGTTGAGACGCGCGGACTGGAAGAAGATGCGTGCAGCAGCGCCACACGCAATCAGGTTCTTTGTCATTTTACGTTCTTCTACCGGCACCCCGTCTGCCTTTTCACGCTCACCTCCTCCAGGCTCATAGTTGCGTGCCCCCTTGCCCTGTGTCAGCCCGAGATACTGCTCATAGGCTCGCTTGTCGATACGGAAAAGTTCGTAAGTCTGGAAGTAGAGCCCATCGTTAGGATCATGGAGATAGGAGTACACGTAATGCATGTTACGGAGTGACTCGTCCTTGACCCGCTGGACAAGTGGTTGAGGGGACCGGCCCTCAAAATAAAGAATGAAGTCAGAAAATCCTTCTGCCAACAGCTGATAAAAGTAGACAGAATCATGATAGAAACGGGCCGACTCAATCTCAGGTGTGCGGTCAAACAATTCACGGTTTCGATCAGTGGCCGCGTCAGCGAGTTTCTCAGCCTGGTCTTTGTACCAATTGTCCCGAGTAATGTAGTAAAGAAGAGCGCAAAGCGACAGGGGCGTACCTTGATTGTATGTCCACTTTGCGTGGTTGCGCTTGTAGTCTGTGATTCTTCCGTGATCGTCCTTGACGGGTTCGAGTCCGTCGCAAATCAAATGGTCCTCTGGATCCTGTAATTTTTCAAAAATCCAATGGCAGCAGTCAATTGCGTACTGTATTAACTGGTTGCGAAAGCCTTGTACGTTCTGTTGGTTTTGCGGGATGAATTTAACAAGTCGCAGAGCTGCCAGAGCACTTTCAGCCGTTGTACAGGTATTAGAGCCATCTTTTCCAACATGCCATCTAACACCGCCAGGTGCCGTGTTCAAGTAGCCCGTGAGCAAAAATCTGACCACTTCGTCGCCCTTCATCAAGTAGCCAGAGTCACCTGTGACTTCGTACGCAGTTATGAACGCACTAGCAATTTGGGCGTTGTCGTCATAGTACACGTCTTCGTTGCCATTGAAATATTCGGACGCGCAGTACGCACGGTACTTGGGCGTGTAGTATTTTTCCAAGACCTTGAACGCCGGCGCTAAATACGGGATTAATTCTCGGGGATAAATCCGACACCCATCGACGAGGGCCTGAAGATACACTGACAGCGGCCACACAGTGTACTTTCCACTATCGTCATACGAACCTTCCGACTTGTTTTTGTTTAAAAAATTATGTTTGTCGTCCTTGTAGAAAAGTCGCCAGGTTCTTAAAAGGGTGTTGTAGCCCTCAAGATTTGCATCGATTTCACTCATGACGTGTTTGTGCTTAGGGAGATTGTTAATACGTATTTGTCCAAACGCTGAAAAACAATTAAGGTCAATTGACAAAGATAACTGTTAATTGCAGTTACAGAAAAAAAAACTATCGAAGATCACTGAAGGTAATTTTATAAAATTAATTTCAAAAGAGCAATAATGCACTACGGCTCAGTTTAAATAATATCTCGTTGTTGTTGTTTTTTGCTTTTTTTTTTTTTTTTGCTTTTTTCAGCTAAGCCTGCTCATACACAACACAGTACAGAATCATTAGATTTATGTTTGGTCTTGCTTAAAAAGTAAATTACTGAAATCAAATTCCGCAAAGGCGTCAAGACTGAGAAAACATAGTGTCAAAAAAGAATAAATAAAAGTTTAATGGGCGTGAATGGGCAGAGTGGTAGCAAAAAGAAGAAGGGGGTAAATTTAACCCATAAACACATGAGAGAGAGACTTGGCAGTGAGGCTCGTCCACAATCAATCTCTTTTAGCATAGAAATTAACCAGACATCTCGGCGTCTTTGCTCTTATCCTCAGTCACCCACAACACATTGTTGCATCTATAAGAGAAAAACTTAGCGTTAGCATTCGAGTCACGACGATATATAGTATCAAAGATGTAGGCTGCTTACCTTATCAGAATTTCTCCGAGCTTGCCCTTATTCTCGCCAGCAATAAACTCAACCGCATCATCCAACTGCAGGTTCATATAAGAGTCAACAGATAGCAGCTTACCGTGATACTCTGATTCGTTCCATTTTAGTCGGACCTGAACTTGCTTGCCAGTCAGGTCTTGTAAAAACGGCTTGGGGTTGATTGGGTTGAACTAAATGCAATTAGTAAAATTGAATCACAGAAAATATAGCATTACACTACATGGATTTCACACAAGTACTGTCTACTTACATTCATCGTAGTCTATCTATATGCGTATGGTGAATTACAGAGCTGAGATAGTGTTGGCAATGTTTGAGAAAGTGGAAGTTTTTTAGTTGATCAACAAGTAGGGTAATTTTTAATCTCTTACAAACAACCCAGACAACTCCCAACTCTGATTTCCCCACGACGCGTCCTTATATTTCAGCAACAATTTATTAATTTTTTTTTGTTAAATTAAAAACTTTCAATAAAAGAAGTGCGGACACAATAAAATGAATGCAACTAGTACCAACGGCAAGGACAAGGGCAATAAACATGTTTCTCAACAGAAAATGCATGAAGAAGAGCTTGCTGGTATTCGCTCTCTCCGTGCTATGCTTACCTCTTTAAATGAAGCCACCATCAAGATTCACGAGGATATTTTTACTTCCATTGCAAACCAGAAAACCATTCAAGGTATTTTTTTCGCTTAATATTAAGTACATTCTAAAACAACACTGACGTTTGCTAGAAAACACGGAAGAATTCCATACAATTATAACAAAGCTGAAGAGAACCTAGTAGGTAGAATCAGGTGCTAGCATAGATGCTACATTTGTTTTACTTGCTAAATCTCTAATACGATCTACTCTAAATCTGGCTCAGGCGAGGATTCTTGCCTCCGTCATACTCAAGTCGCAATGCCACCCAGATAGTATCTGTCAACGCAATAATCATGCCCAGGGCATACACCAGGGTGATTGCGTAAAAAAAATTGGAATTGCCAGATCCCAGGTTGATCCACAAGTGGTAAAACGTTGGTGCCAGCGCCAAGGAGTAGAGCATTACCAACAGCACGAGGACGGGGTATTTAAGGTCTATATATAAGTTTTCGGTTAGCAAAAAAAAATAGAACATGGAGGGCTTTCTTCTGTCCAAGTACTTACGTTTAAACATAGGCCGGAATAGCGCTAGTAATGAAAAATAGAACCCAACATCACCCACTTCAGGGTACGCTTTAAAAGTCGCCGTAATGCCCACAATGGTCGCTATTGCAAACAACGGTTCCTTCTGGAACCTCACAGTAACAGGCAAGCTGAAAATAAAGCTGTAAATGTGAAAAACACAAGTAAAAAAGGGTCTAAAAAATTCAAACATCTCGCCAAAGAAATACCACCACATGCCAATGTTAGGTGTCAGGTCTGTGTAGAACAGGACAATTCCATAGCTGGAGTTGAGGAATTCCCAGGAGCCACCAGCGGTGACAAAACCGAGATAGACAAACATAACAAAACTGGCAAACAGTACGGTAGCAAGTTTAATTGATTTGGTGAGGAGAGTGTTCTGATTCTGGGCCTGGTGAGCTAGCAAAATCAACGCGGGGGCAAGGTACAGCGGATATAGTGTGAGCGTGGTAGCCAGACCCAGTAGAATCATAGACTGTACCGCTTTCTTGTTCAGAGCAGCAGCTATTGCCAGCAACACAAGAGTGTTAGAAAAGATGTTGGTCGAGCGTGACAGCGTGCCAAGTAGAACTAACGGATTGAATAAGTAAATTAACGCGATGGTCCATGGCGAAAACACTGACCCTGGCTTGTTGGCATTTAAAGATCTGGCAATTCTAGAAAGCGCTAGCGCTGCAACGATGTCTACTAAAGAGTAGAGCAGGTTTACGGCAAATATGCTAGGCGAGACAAAGTCTTGAAGTGTTGAGAAAAGAGCCAAAAATAACGGCGACTACGGCATGTCAGAAAGCTTGCAGTTGATGAATAAAGCGGGTAAGACTTACTTGGTGATACAAGCCACCATCATAGGGCGACACGCCATGTGAATAGTGAAACAGGCCTTCTAGCACTGATAAGAAAAGTAATATATGTTAGCATAGATCACTGCTAATTGATTTCTGGGAAAGATACCTACGCCTTTTGTATGAAGACACTGGCGTCGTTATTTCAACTCTGCTGTCAAGCACAGTTGATAAGGAAGGCACAGAGAACAGAGCAAGACGAAGCAGTAGCCCGCCTGCAACCGTGTACTTAAGTTTACTAGCCATCGCGTGGGGAGAGAGGAAGATGAAACCGTTACAGGGTGATTAGAGGCTCTGTGGGCTTCAGTTTGCGTTTTTCTTTAACTTTATTTTGTCAGGATTGGGATGACAATGGGCTTTACTTTCGCTGGGGTAATAAGAAGCATTTCAAGTGAAGACAAAAAAGATCACAATGTTATATAATCAGTTAGTCATGATTTAAAAAAGTTGCTTGTTAATGTCGTGGCCACTATTTTAAACATATTTTAAACAAAGTCAAAGTTAACTATTAAATTGAAATAAAAAATTTAATTGAAATGAATTAAAAAAAAATTGAAAAATAATTAATTTATTTTTAAAAATTGATGGCTTAATTGTTTTGATTTAGTCGTAACAAAAATAGCAAATGAAATTTCCTTATTTTTACAAGAAAAATTCTATTAAAGATGGAAATCAAGCTCTGACAATATATTATTTGATAAAAACTATCAAGAAAAAAAAAATGAAAAAAAAAAAAATTTTTGATTGAAATAACTATGCAGAATGTATTTTCAAAGTACTCAGCCTATGTTGACTTTTTTCAATGTACTCCTGCGTTACAAATGTGCCGGTACCAGTCTTTACCATGCCAATTCTATTTGGCATGGAGCTTTAAGTTGATTTCACACGGCCATAGATTTTTCAGTGAATCTATCAAATAGTATTATATACTGTCCACCCAGTTAATACAGTAGATTTGCATTCGTGTTTTTTCTAATTTTTTTTTCGTTTTTCATTTGGCAAACACGAAAAAAAAAAATTAAGAAGATTACTATTTTAATAATAATTAAAAACAAAAAATAATCACAACCACCTATTTCGATTCCTCTTTCTCCTATCCTCTTCTTCCTCTATCTCACTTATAGTTAACCATTTGTTCATTAAAATGGTATGTCTTAAATTTTACACGCAGCTCTCCATGCTTTTTTTTTCTCTAACCTTGTCTATGTGTCTTCTAGGATTTTGAAACTGCCGAAGAGGTTGATGGAGTCCGCTTCTCGTGGAACTGTTTTCCTAATACCAAAGTCGAGGCCTCTCGCATCATCGTGCCCATCTCCTCGCTTTACACCCCGCTTCATGATAAACCCGAGCTTTCCATTCTTCAGTATGATCCGATCTCCTGTCAGGCTCCATGTCGGGCGGTTTTGAACCCTTACTGCCAGCTTGACTTGAGAGCAAAAATTTGGGTCTGTCCGTTCTGCCTCAACAGAAACCGTTTGCCCTCACACTACAGTGAGGTTTCGCAGAACTCGCTACCACATGAGCTTCTTCCTTCTAGCACAACTATCGAATACATTATATCTCGACCCGTTCAGGCGCCGCCAGTTTTTTTGTTTGTGGTCGACACCTGCCAAGATGAAGAGAACCTGAAAGCGCTCAAGGACTCACTAGTCGTCACTTTGAGTTTATTACCTCCTAACGCACTAGTTGGCCTGATCACGTTTGGTGCCATGGCCCAGGTGTACGAACTTGGCTACCCGACGACTACCAAGTCATTCATTTTCCGAGGCAACAAGGACTACACGCCCAAGCAAATACAGGAAATGCTCGGCTTGAATCCCCCAGTTCAGGGGGCTTCTAGGCAGTCTGCTCTTGCTGCTTACTCCAGATTTTTGTTGCCCGTGCAAAACTGTGAATTCCAGCTCACAAACATTCTGGAGCAGCTGCAAAAGGATCCCTGGCCCGTTGCTTCTGATAGACGCCCCATTAGATGCAGTGGTGTCGCATTAAGTATTGCCATCAGTCTTCTTGGTCAGGCTTTTCCTAATACTGGTGGACGTGTCATGTTTTTTGCCGGCGGTCCTGCCACTGAAGGCCCTGGTCTGGTTGTTGGACCGGAGCTTAGAGAGCCAATTAGATCTCATCACGATATTGACCGTGGTGCCGCGAAAAACTACAAGAAGGCTGTCAAATTTTACGAGTCGCTGGCTGCGCGTGCTTCTGCCAACGGCCATGCCGTCGACATCTTTGCTGGTTGCTACGACCAGATTGGTCTACAAGAAATGAAGACGCTGCCAAACTCCACTGGTGGCGCGATGATTCTTTCGGATGCGTTTACCACTTCTATTTTCAAGCAGTCGTTCCAGCGCATGTTTAACAAAGACAGTAACGGATTTTTACAGATGGGATTTAACGCCAGTATGGATGTTCTCACCACTAAGGAACTTAAGGTCAATGGCCTTATTGGTCATGCCGTCTCTCAAAATAAGAAAGCAGCTCATGTCTCCGACACTGAAATTGGCATTGGTCAAACCTATTCTTGGAAAATGTGCTCTATCACTCCGGCTGATGCATATGCAACTTATTTTGAAGTTTCTACTCAAGGAAACTCTCAACAAGCTCAACAAAACTCGCAAAAAGCTTTGATCCAATACCTCACTCAGTATCAACACTCCAGCGGCACTTACAGACTTCGTGTGACCACGCTTGCAAGAGGTCTTATTGTAGGCGGTAACCCTAGCATCGGCGCGTCTTTCGACCAGGAGGCTGCATCTGTGCTTATGGCTAGAATCGCCATTTACAAATCTGAAATTGAGGCTGGTGCAGACATTATCCGATGGATTGACAGAATGTTGATTCGTTTGTGTCATAAGTTTGCAGACTACCAGACTAACGACCCATCATCGCTGCGTCTGTCTCAGAATTTCAGTCTCTACCCGCAATTCATGTTTCACTTGAGAAGATCTCAGTTTCTTCAGGTGTTTAACAATTCTCCTGATGAGACTGCCTTTTACAGACACTGTCTCAACCGAGAAGATCTTACTAACTCATTGGTTATGATTCAACCGACACTGATTTCGTTTGCGTTTGACAAGGCTCCTGAGCCTGTTTTGCTAGACTCTGTCTCCGTCAAACCTGATGTTATTCTTCTGTTAGACACGTTCTTCCATATTCTCATTTTCCATGGTGAGAATATTGCGCAATGGCGTCGCGCGGGTTACCAAGACCAGGAAAGTCACGAAAATTTTCGAGAACTGCTGCAAGCGCCTCGTACTGAAGCAGCGGAGCTGCTGGTTGATAGATTCCCACTTCCACGATTCATTGATACGGACGCTGGTGGATCACAGGCGCGTTTCTTGATGTCTAAGCTAAATCCTTCTAATACACACAAAACTAATCAGCAATACGGTGAAGTTGTTGGTTCAGCTGTGGTGCTGACAGATGATGTTAACCTGCAGAGCTTCATGACACACCTCCAGAAACATGTTGTTGCTGGAAATGTTTAATGGGCACAAATAGAATATACATATAAAATGGGGAGGTTTTACCAGGATAATTTTAAAAAAATAATAATAATTAAAAAAAAAAAGGAATGAAAACAGGAACTTTGTCAAGTTATAGTAATTGGAAAACAAGAACAACTATTTCAAGAAAAAAAATTAAAACAAAAAACAAAAAAAAAAGGTTTTTTTTGCAGATCAACTTGAAATATTTAGTTAATTTAAAACTTTGCATTATAATGAATCAACGTTTTGTATCTACAATCAATTATACTTGGTGTTTTTTTTAATAATTGTTTGTTGTCGATTTGAAAAAAAAAAAAAAAAAAAAAATTTTGAAAATTGGAAATTAAAATTATTGTTTGAATCAATAGTTTTTTTTTTATTTCAATTTTTCTTTTTTTTTGACATTTCTTATTTAAAAATTGAAAAACAAAAAAAAAAAAAAAAAACCTTCGTTTTGGTAGAAAACTTTAAAAATTCTTTTTTGTTTTTTTTCCTTCCTCTCCGTCTGCTTTTTCTATTTTGTTTCCGTCCCACAAACACACAACTTTTTAAAAATATAAACCACCAACTTAGCTCAAGTGTGCATTTTTTTTTTAACCATCGTAGAATTCTCGATTATCTCCTTCCCATACATAAAGAAAAAAAAACCCCCATCAATATGGACATTGGCAGATTGCTCGATGGGACACCCGAACCCCCGTCTATAGTGCACACCCTCGACTTTTTCATTGAGCCGTTCGAAAGTAGTCAGAATGGTGACTACAGCCTACCCGTTCCTATGACGGAATTTCAGCGCCAACTCTGCGACGAAGTCGTTTCGCTCCACTACTCTGATATTCTCAAATTTTATGATCGCCAGGACTGGGACGACGTTTCTTTTGAAAATGACCAGGTCTTGGCCACGTCGCTAGACGATCTCTACAAAAATAGCCAGCTTGTTGCGATACATCCCTTTCTCGTGGTGGATCACTACATGCCCACCAACCTGTTTCTGAAAAATGTGCCTAATCACTTGTGTAAATACTCCGGCAAGTTCAACACCCTCGCCCAAATCATCGACATTATTCGCACAAAACACATGAACGTGGCGCTAGTCTGCAAAAATAACAAAAAGGAGACTGACATCATTGAGGCTGTTCTTCTCGGAAAAAGTATTAACTATAAACGGTATACAGGGAATTACCTCAGGTCTACGCCTAAAGTCAACAAAAAGCATTCAACCGTGCATCTTTTTAGCTCCAACGCCGAAGACTCCAGAATGAACGAGCTCGACGACAGCATATTTTTCAACTTTGTGATTGCGTTTGACACGGGCTTTGATCCTTTGGAGCCTCACATTGAACGTTTGCGTGTGCAGCCTAAGGATAATGTCAAGGGTCCTATTATTAGGCTCATCCCTTACTATTCTGCCGAGCATGTTGCTAACAAGTTCCATCATCTTATTCACGATCGTGCTCTGTATATGAAACGCGTCGTAGCCGCCATTGTTATTCTCCGTGGTCGCGTTGGCACAATACCTGTCGATCTGCGGCCGTATTATGCACAGGGTCTCAAGTTTCTTGAGCCCTGGTTTAACGATCTGGGCGGAAGCACCGGCAAAAAACACGAAAAACAGCCGCAACGGGTGTGGCCAATACCACCCCTGCCTGACATCAACGTTTACTCTGGTCAGGACGTAGAGTACTCGCTTTTGACAGAAATAATAGTAGTGGACGCCAACAAGCAGGTGGAAGCTGTCAAGGACACGGCCAACGGAAAGGATAATGCTAATAACAAAGACAACCTGCAGGTGGTAGACGAAGTGATAGTGCCAGATGACGACGAGCAGTATTACGATCAAAAGCGGCTCCGTAGAGAAATTTATTCACCAGAAATTCCTGAGACCGCGCTCTCATTTATCGCTCTACCCATGGGCAGCCCACTAGACGACGGCCAAGTGCTAACACACAAAATCCTACGGCTGCTGGAAAACTCTATTGAGGATCTCACCAACAAAACTTCTGAACTACAGTCGCTCAAGGATTTAGCGGCTGCGCAGCAGACATACCAAGATGACACCCTCAGCGAACGCAAGACTTTTCTTGCCGAAATCAGCAAACTCGAGGAAAAAATCGACATTTACGACCGCAAGTCTGAGCGCCATGCAGCAGAGACACAGGCGCTGCGTGAGCGTAAGGAGCAGCAGGCGGTGGAGCTGGCAGCGATTAAAGCCGAGCTCCTGGCTAAGAACGATACTCTGGCGGAGCACGATATTGACTTTGCCGAGTTTGAGACTCAGCGCGAGCGCATTCAAGACCTTGGAAGCGAGCTGCGTAAGACAGCTGACACCACCGAGTCGCGTCGCACCGAAAACGACTACATGCGTGTTGAGTACCAAAAAGCATCAGCTGCCGTCACAGACTATACAAAGGAAATTGCTTCTCTAGTCGAGGAAAATGCAGCGCTGGACGGACGTTTGAAGCAGGCCGTCACTGACATGCACGCACTATCCTTCCAAAAGGAGCGCAGTGAGCAAGACAAGCAGCTTTTGGAGCTGGAGAACCGGTTGGAAGAGCTGGAGGAGAAGCTGCGCGAGGCCGTCGAGAGCGAGCGGCTGTACGTGACTCGGAGCACACGCGCCGTGGGCAACAGACGCGGCGGGCGCAAGTCGCCGGCCTCGGATAGCAGTAGTGGCAAATCCTAAGCAGCTAACAGCTATTAGTTGTAATACCCCTCCCACCGAGTTTTGTATTTATATTAATCTATGTATGTATACAAATTGAATAAGCCTTCCCCATACAGTGTAACCATATGCACAAGATGCGCATTTTGACTGAATTCGATATGTCTAGAGGAATAAAAATTGAAAAAAAAAAAAAATAAAATAAAAAAAAAAGACGCTCAAGCATAGTATGAGTCTTCCTGAGCCCACAGTTTGACAGTCCGGTCCCAACTGCTGCTTATTATGTACTTGTCGTCGGAAGATACATCCACCGACATTACCTTATCAGGGTTTCCCTCCAGCGTCTTGATAAGCGTCCAAGTATCGGAGTTCCAAATCTTGATAGTGCGGTCATACGAGCTCGAAACAAGGTACATGCCAGAGCTGCTTTGAATTTCAGCATTTTCTTTGTCTTGGGGGATAGACGGCACGCGACCAGGCGAGTAGAACTTAACGTCAGAAACGATGGTTGAGTGGGCAGGGACCGTGAAAATACACTTGTGCTGGCGCAGATCCCAGAGCTTTATGGAGCCATCGGCGCTGCCGGTCGCGACATGGTAGCCGTTTGGCGAAATATCGAGGCCGTAGATACCACGCGCGTGGCCATCGAGTGTTACCACAGAGCGGCCTGTGCGGAGATCCCACACACGGCCTATTGCGTCTAGACCGCCGGTTGCAGCGAGCGATCCGTCAGGATGAAACTTGATGGTAAAGACCTCCTTTGCGTGGCCCTCCTGCATAAGTAGCTCCTCTTGGGTTTCCAGATCCCATAGCCGCCACGTCGTGTCGTACGAGGCAGTGCCGAGATACTTGCCTGATGGATGAAAGTCCATGCGAGCTACGCGCGACTCATGGCCCTCAAGAACGGCAATAGGGCTGCTAGACTCTAGATTCCACAAACTAACGTCACCTTGTGTGCCCCCACTCGCCAGGTTCACAGTCGCAGATGTCTGTGTTAGGGTTGCCTCGGGATGCCATGCTAAGCCAACCTTTTCGTTTTGAACTCCTCCATTGAAACTGTGCTCCTCAGTAAGATTGGGAATTGAAATAACCTTGATTTCGCCGGACCAACTACCGATCGCAGCCTTTTGAGCATTAGGAGAAAACCGCGCAATGGACACCGGTCGGTCAAAGCCATATTGCGTTCCCAGCAGGCCGTACTGCTTGAGACGGTCAACAACATGTTCCTTGCGGTGGCTGTAGTGTTTGGGGAACGATGTCTCAGCGAGGTAGCGTTGGTACTGTAAACGCTCCCGTGACCGTGAAATTGAATATTCTGCAATAGCTTGCCGCGTTTGTAACAGCTCCTCTTCGCCTGGAGTGTAAAATTCCTCTTCTTCTTCTTCCCCTTCCTCCTCGTTGGCACCCACTGTCTCCGGACCTTCCATATCCACGTCTTGCAGCTCACCATTAATCTGCTTATCAAGCATGATCCGTCGCAGACGATCGCGGCGGTCAGCTTTGTCTTCGCCAAAAAGAGTGATCGGTTCGCCGTACTCCCGGAGTCGCTTTTTCACGTCATCGTCGCTGGTCGGCACTGCCAAAGTTTTGGCGATCTGGTTCCGCGACTGTTGTTCAAGCAGCTCATGCGCTTTGCGTGTTGCCACCGTTGTTCCATAAGCTTTAGCTGTAACAGGAAAAAGAAAAAAGAAAATGTTAGTTTATAAACATTGCTTGAAGTTGTTCTTTCAAGATCACAAGAGAGGAGTCACATACGAACTTGGTCTAACGTTAGACCTTGGGGTGCGTCTTGCATGTCCTAGAAGGTATGAGTCAGTTACTTGCTTAGAATTGCCACGTATAAGTAAACTATATCACCCACCTCATCGTCCTGTTCTAGTAACGGCTGTCTTGAACTGTGTATTGCCATTTCTTTTGCGATTTTTTGTTTTAATCTCCAACTTGAAAGCTATCAAGAAGAGAGTTGATAAAGTCTAACGCTAAAAGTTTGAAATTGCCTGGGAAGAAAGGGTGTGTACCCTAGACCTAGTTTCTTTGCTTTTTTTTTCAATTTTTTTGGGTGCCCTACCTTTATAATGATGATGATTAGACTATAACCCAGTCAGGACTTGAAAATTATGGAATTGTTAAAGCTGTCATATGCTACCCAACTAAAAGATGAGCTACAAACCTGAAAAAAGGTTGAAAGTATACAGAAAAACATGTCGGAGCTAATAGTATGTGATCAGTTCATGTAATTAATTTTTTTGATTGTTTTTTTCTTCCGTACTGAAGTTTAAGAGAATGGTTTGTCTAGGCAAGATGGTTTTTTTGTTAAATCAAGGGTTTTCTTTTTTTTCTTTTTTTTTTTTTGGTTTTTTGTAAACATTTTTTTTCCTGGTGACTTCCCTTAAAATCTTTACACGGAAAAAAAGCGACCAAAAAAAACACTCAGTTTATAAATCACTCGATTTCCTCTTGATTCTTTTGTTCTTTTTTTTTTCTTATTTCTTCTTACCAAAACTTCTCAATTCTCAATTATTCTTTAAGGGTTTACAAATTTTACGGTTTTTGATTTTCAGAGACTCAATTGCCTGTCACTGCCTTTGTTTCCCCCTTTATTTTATCATTTTATCCCGTTATTTCTATTGTAAAAACTCACAACAGGCATGCTCGATTCACCTATTTTATTTTCAGCAATGGATTACGCTCAAGATTTCTCTCTGGTTTTAAGAGAAAAAGCTAGTGTTGGCATTGATTTTGTTCTGGAAAAGCTACTAGAAAACAACTTGCTCCCCGAGAAAGCAGTCATTTTGACAGGTAACGAGGTGGTGGATTTCGTGACAGACTCCGTTGTCGAATATTTTAGAAATTTATTTAAAGATGTTGCTATGCTTTTTATTATGTCCGCAATCTTAATTTTAAACTACCGGCACACTCTTCTTGCTCTCTATATTATCAAAAATTCGGGACGAATTAGACGGTTCATTGTTCTTCATGGTTTCATTGGTAGCTTTATCCAGGTCTTTAGGCTGATAGCTACCGTGGTTGTAACCCGTTTTCAAAGGCTGCCTTTTGTTAAGGCCAAAATAGACAACGAAGTCAATAAGGTACTGTCCAAGGTCGAAAAAGCGTTAGTTAAGCGAGAAACAACGACATTCTACACGAAACTTCCCGAGAAGGGCTTCAGTGACGCCAAAATTGCCAAGATGCTAGACGAAAGCCTCGAGGGCCGTGATACCAAGTGGGAAGATGGCAAAGTTTCTGGTGCCGTTTACAACGCCGAAGAAAAAATTCTCAATATTCAGAGTCAATCATATGCGAAGTACGCAGTTGCAAATCAGCTGCATCCTGACGTTTTTCCTGGCGTCCGCAAGATGGAATCTGAAGTTGTGGAAATTGTTTTGAATCTTTACAATGCGCCTGATGGTGCATGTGGTACCACTACGAGTGGTGGTACTGAGTCTCTTTTGCTGGCCTGCTTGGCTGCCAGAGAAAAAGCCTACAGAGAGAGAGGTATTACTGAGCCCGAGATTATTGCACCCACTACTATTCATGCTGCTTTCGATAAAGCTGCCTACTACTTTAAAATGAAGCTTGTTCATGCTCCTTTGGATCCCAAGACATATCAAGTCGATTTAAATGTTGTCAAAAAGCTTATTAACAAGAACACTGTTTTGATCGCTGGTTCTGCTCCTAATTTCCCCCATGGCATTATTGATGATATTCAAGGCCTAAGCAGGCTGGCTTTGAAGCACAATGTTCCTTTGCATGTTGATGCTTGTCTCGGTTCTTTTATTGTTCCTTTCCTAGAAGAGGCTGGTGTTGAGGTTGCTCCTTTTGATTTCAGAGTTCCCGGTGTAACCTCGATTTCTTGCGACACACACAAGTACGGTTATGCTCCAAAGGGCTCTTCGATTATCATGTACAGAAACAACACTCTACGCAACTACCAATATTTTGTTAACGCAAACTGGACTGGTGGTTTGTATGCTTCCCCCACCCTTGCTGGGTCTCGTCCTGGTGCTCTGATGGTTGGCTGTTGGTCAACCATCATGGCTATTGGTCATGCAGGCTATCTCAAGTCATGTAAAGACATTATCAGCGCAGGTGGTAAGTTGAAAAAAGCAATCATCGAAGATATCCCGGGCTTGTATGTTCTTGGTGATCCAAAGGGCTCTGTCGTTTCGTTTAGTTCTGATGTTATCAACATCTATGATCTTTCCGATAAACTTACCCAGAAAGGTTGGCATTTGAGTGCGCTACAGCGCCCCGCTGCTATCCATATTGCTATAACACGACTTAGTGTTAACGTCATTGATGAGCTGATTGAAGATCTAAAAACAATTGTTGCCGATCTCCTCAAGGTTGGCAACGGCCCGGCTTCTGGTGACACTGCTGCTTTATACGGCGTTGCTGGCAGCATCCAGACTGTCGGTGTGGCTGATCGCATTGCAGCCGGTTTCCTGGACTGTTTGTACAAAGTATAAAATGGTTGTACAATTAATGTCATATTTGGAC
The DNA here is from genome assembly GCA_030463015.1 of Geotrichum citri-aurantii. Classification (NCBI taxonomy): domain Eukaryota; kingdom Fungi; phylum Ascomycota; class Dipodascomycetes; order Dipodascales; family Dipodascaceae; genus Geotrichum; species Geotrichum citri-aurantii. The sequence goes on from JAKVQX010000088.1 coordinate 15,861, forward strand.
TTTAATTATGATTTCTGTCTCATTTGTTGTATTTTTAGTTTGAAATGAAATCAATTATAGTTGTACGTTCATAGTTGAAATTTGATTTAATCAAGTGATTGAATAAAGAATAGCATTCACATTATGGTCTTTACAAACTTTCAAGTGAGGTTACAGGTTACATCAATGGAGACACTTTGTTTGTTTGTTTGCCGGAGCCATCAAAGTAATGGTGGATGGATTTTTAAGTGATCATCAGAGACGCAACAAGGTAATTTTTTTCAAAGATCCATTTTCGTGTTTCAGTAGTGAATAATGAGAGAGCTAAACACAAGTATCATACAGACTTCCAGACAATCTTTAGTTTGGAAATTAACAATTTGAGACAAATAGGTCTTGGAATATGAACTTAATTAAATCTTGGTAGATTGAAATCCATTTTTATTTTTTTTATAGTTATAAGACTCAAACAGCACATTACAATGAATTGAATAGTGACGCTAGGTTTTTATTTAAACAAATAGAACAGGTTGGTAGGTCACGAACAGCTTGTTTAAAATGCTGCTCAAATCAGCAACACCTAAGTCATGAATTTAGATTTTGGTTTTACATGCTGACTGGCAAGTTCAAAGATACTGATTTACCATGATTATCGATTGAAGCAAACTATCATAACATTAATAGTGAAAACCCAAACACAAAAACCAAAACTTTGATTAGCTGTAGCAATAACTTGATTTTAGGCAAAATGCTCTACAATCTTTAAAGCACTTCCTTCCCCATGTTCTGAAACAATTTCTACAAAAAATTAATTGATTTCAAGCATTAGTTTTGCAAATGTCAAATTTAGTTGTTGAGTGACGGATTGATGACTAATTGGGGTTTAGCCCTAAAACAAAAACTGTTATAACAGTCACAATGATAAATCTTTTCTTAATTTAGAAAAAAAACAGCTCGAGAACAATGCAAACAAAATATCAAGGGTTAGGTTTAAAACTGAGAAATATTCTTGCTAACGGTCCCTTAGTCATTCTTCACGTTTCATCTTACATAATCTTTCATAGGCTGTAGAAGGGCCAGTATGGAAGGTTTAACAAAAGTTTTTTTTTTTTTCACAACACTCACTCTTTTTTTTTTTTCCCTTTTTTTTCCTTTTTTTTCCTCTCTTTTTCCCTCTCACTTCTAATACTTTAGCAGTAGTCTCACTCAATCTAAAGATACTATACAGTCACAATGCCTCCTAAGGTATGTTTAAGATGCTTTTTTGTTGACTTTTGTGATTTGGAATGCGATTTTGATTCGACTTGTGCTTTTTTGGACGACTGGTTGCTAGGGTTTTTTGCTGGACAACGCTAGCGAGATTTGCGGCACCGGTATTTGCGTTTTCATCTTTATTCACAACAAGAAGCTGCTAGCTAAGATTTTTTAAAAGCCTTATCAACGATATCTGTTCACAAAGTTAATGTTATTTGCGAAGGATACAGGATTAACATGTTTCTTTTGTCTTTATAGTTTGACCCCTCTGAAGTTAAGATTATCTACCTGAGAGCTACTGGTGGTGAAGTTGGTGCTTCTTCCGCTCTTGCTCCTAAGATCGGTCCCCTCGGTCTTTCCCCCAAGAAGGTCGGTGAAGATATTGCCAAGGCCACCAAGAACTACAAGGGTATCCGTGTCACTGTTCAGCTCACCATCCAGAACCGTCAGGCTGCTGTTTCTGTTGTTCCTTCCGCCTCTTCTTTGGTCATTGGTGCTCTTAAGGAGGCCCCTAGAGACAGAAAGAAGGAGAAGAACATCAAGCACAACGGTTCTATTCCCTTCGAGGAGATCATCAACATTGCTCGTGAGATGAGATCCAAGTCTTTTGCTAAGTCTCTTGCCGGCACTGTCAAGGAGATCCTCGGTACTGCCCAGTCTGTTGGTGCCAGAGTCAACGGCAAGCCCGCCCATCTCACCATTGATGCCATCAACAACGGCGAGATCGACGGTAAGTATCACAAGTATCAATTTTTTTATCAGACAACTAACTGCTTTTCATCATTTAAACAGTCCCTGAAGAGTAAACTGTTTTTATGTATTTTTAATATAGGCATTGATGTACATGTTGGGTTTTTGAACAAAAATAAAAAAAATCGAAAAAAACCAGCAAAGCTATTCCCAGTATAGCCTTGTCTTTTTTTCTCTTCCCACACAGTTTCCTTTTCCTTTTTGCTCTTTTTTTTTTTTTTTTTTGCTTTTTTCTGAATACTTCAGTTGGAAAGAGAATTACTCTCTCTGACCGTTGTGTACTTGTTTCCATTACAGTCCCTTTCCCAAGCTTGCCAACACTCTGGTGCATGACGGAGACCGTGTCGTGTTCCTATTTTGGCGCAAGCAAGATTTATGCTGCATATTACTCACCGCGACGCTTGAATGTTTACGAGTGTGGAGGTCCACTATATCACTTTTGCACACATTTTTTTCCACAAGTTCTTAGATTTTTGGTCTAAGTATTATTTATAATTTACGCTTTAACGCTTCTGCTTTGAAGCTTTTATCCGCAATAAAAACACATTTTTTCTCTTTATGTTTTATTTTCTCAATACTGTAATTTTTGTTTTTTTTTTGCTTTGAATTCTTTTTGAAGTTATCCGAGGCACAGCCTAAACTTTTAAATTTTTCTTAAGACCAGGCTAGGTTTTAATTGAGCCGTAGTAAATACAAACATGATCGTACATCCGACCCTCTAACACAAGCCCAACAGCACAGTCTCTTCTGATCTCAGTTCCGGGAATTGTGTAAGCAGAAATATTAATAAAAGACAAGTACATGTCATTAAAACATCTCAACTTTTTAACTATCTTTTGAGTTGATTTTGATACATTGCTTTCTTTTTGTTTTGTCTTGAAAAAATCATAGGTCAACACCGCTTTTACTTCTTGTCATCTTCTCTCATTAATTTCTTCCTCCTGCCTGCCACTCTATTTTGTACTGTATCTTTGCCCCTCTCACTTCCCCCCTTCCATTAATTGTCAGCTCATCATATCGCGTTTTACTTTATTTGCTTTGGGAAAAAGGAAATGTCTGATTCTATAGATAGAGTATTTGTGCGGGCTATCTCGACTATCAAGGCGTTATCGGCACGCAAGGGCTCTGGCAGTCTGCCACAGCCACCGGTTGATAGCAGGATTAAGCTGTATGGCCTCTACAAACAAGCCACAGGTATGAATTTTCTAATCAGTGGTTATCGCCCATGTACCAACTGGGTTATTTGCTTCTAACGACTTTTTTTGCATTGCATTAGAGGGCGACATCGAAGGAATCCTGGCACGACCGGATGGGAACACATCAGAAAGCTTAGCAGATCGGCGCAAATGGTAAGTTTGAACATTGAAAGTTTTTGTTATCATTACTGTCGTTGTTGTTATTATCATTTCTATTTCCTCATTCTCACATGTGTAAATCGTTGCAATTTTCACAAGAAAAAAAACACCAATGTGAAGAAAAATAAAAAGCTGGGGTTCAAAGGCCGAGATATTATGAGGAGTTTTGAAAGCTAACATTTTTGACTCCTGCCTTGAGAGGAGAAGTCATTTTAAAATGACAGGGACGCATGGAAACAAGAAGAAGGTGTGAGCAAAACCGAGGCTAAGCGCCGCTACATTGCATTCTTGATCAAGGTAAGATAAGCTCTTCTCGGTGATTTTGTAGTATAGCGAGAGGAAAAAAAAAAAAAAAAGTTAACTAACCAAACCACCCGCGCGAAAATAAAAGCGCGGCGAAGTAGACTATGCATCAATACGCCAGTAATACACAGGAGGCTCGCGAGCTACTAGCAGATCTTGAGTATCTGTGGAACCAAATAAAGGATATAGAGCCAACAAAGTCGCCATCAACCGATTCTACTGAGTTGAGCAATCTCCCGTCGGCCACGGCAATACCGGGCTTGCTAGGATATTCCGGTGGCGGTGGAAGCACCAGTATGAGTAAGCGGTCGCAGGGCGGCAAGAGTCGGCGACGCGGTGACATGGCAACTATAAGTGGTTCTTCTATTTACGGCTTAGGAGGTGGAGGTGGCGGCGAGGGGTCGCTTGGAACGCGCAGCGTGGGTGGCAGGAGCAGCATTAGTGGTGGTGGCATCCGGCGGATGAAGCTACAACAACATCCGCAAGAGTCCGAAGAGAAATGGCGGCGCGATGTCACATGGGCGCTTGAAACTATAAACGAGGAAATTCTCGCTATGCGACACCGCTACGACGCAGTAGTTTCGGGAATGCCTCCGCCTCTCCCTGGAGCCAGTGCAAGTTTGTCTCCAGAGGTACTTGATCATACCGGGTCATCCATTCATAGCTATCGAATGAACCCACACTCAGCAGTGCTTGTACCGCCGCCTCTGCAGGGCACGGCCGCATCACTCTACTCTTACTCCGACCGCCAAATCCATAAGCAGAGCACCGAGATGTTGTCTCACCGCGCACCTTTAACGGCATGTGGTAGCAGTAATCCCGGCGGCGGTGGCAGTGGCGCGCGGGATGATGAAGGCTCAATTTTAAAGAAAATCAAGTTACTTATTGAGGTCATCCAGCAGATCTTTCGTAAGCGTATCTTTCGGATTTTGCTAAATGTTGGTACACACATGTTCATAGATCTCGCGGTGCTCCGCGGACTATTGTTTATTTACCGACTTTTAACTACCACAAAACACGAAAAACTTGATGGAATTATGGGCAATATAATCAGAAGGATATTTAGTGTTGAGATCAAGTATATCTAATTAATTTGTAATATGGTTTACAAACTTACAACGTCTCTCCAAAAAAAAAAAAGTAACTTATGGTGACTCCCAAAGTTTTATTTTTCTTAAAAAAAGTTTGATTAAACGACCAAAAAAACTTCATGAATTGCTGGTCGAAAAAAAAAAACGGACAGAACAAAGTCAGGTTTGATTATTTTAAACTTCAGTAAAAGCTTAAAACGTCCTTGCAAATGTATATACTAATTAATGAATTTTTTTTTTTAAAAAAACCAAAGTATTCAATAATTAAATAGTTTCTTTAACGTAACGATCTCGAGCCAGTTTCTAAAACTACAAAACCTCTCAGATTTTTTCTCTTGGTTATTTTTAGTCAGTGTCTAAAACTACATCTTGCATATCACTGAATCATATAACGTAAGGTTCTTTTTTTATATATTGAAAAAAAAGTATGCCAGGTATCATGCTATTTACAAATTGAAATTTTGTATTTGAAGAAGTACTGCAACTTGAATAGAAACTGCTGCAAACAAACCCTGAAAAACTTTAGCTTCAGTTCCTAAATAAACAGCTACAAAAAAATAGAATGAATACCCAAAAGAACATTAGATTGTTAGCTAATCAGCCTTATGAAAGTATTGTAACCTTGACTCTAATTTTAAAGATTCTCAATTGATTTTGAAAAATTAAAAATTGTACATCGATTTAGTTTTTTTTTTTTGACATTTTGATAATTTGCAATTGCTATACGTATATTTGTTGAACAACTACTGTAGATGCGAAAACAACAACAACAAAAAGACTTTCAAAACGTTAAGAAAGCTTTTTCTAAAACTTTTGTTCACCAATTCTAAAAAACTGTTTAAAACTAAGTACTTTGAATGTTGCTCGAGCACTGGTGTATCATTTAATTTTTTTTTAATTTTTGTTACGGATAAACTAGTGCAAATTTATTTATCGAACCAGTAGTTTCATGAACTAGAATTGTTAACAACAGTCATAAAACACATTAACAATAAAGATTAATTAAAAAAGTCTTGACTGTTGAGCTTAAATAGAAATCCAAAAATTTAAAAACAAGCTTGTAAACAAAGGACAGTAAAATCTAGTAATCTAATTATAAACCAAAAAAAAATACATCTCTGCAAAAATAAGAACTAATTTTTGTGCTTCAAATCATTAAAAAAATTTAGAAAGTAACTGGTTTGGTTTTGACGGGCTCAACTGCCGTCGTTATTTATAAGTATTGTTTAGATTTTTATTTTGCGTAAATTCATTGTGCTGGATTAACGAAATAGACAGAATAAATAAAAAGATATCATTAGCTAAAACACCATTTTGATTTACAAAGCTTTCCAAACTTTTCAGCGACAAGGCAATCTATACACAGATTAATTCTGTGGAAATTTTAGTGCATTTGAAGTTAAATCAACTACAAAGTGAATGGTTGAGCCCCGCTAAAAGGGTTAGTTCTTGTTTTTTTTGTTCTATATAATTGTATATACTATGTGAAATTATTTCAAAAACATTAAACTGATAATGATAATAAAACAATTTGACCTGTGTTAAACTAGCTTAACCTCAGGCCGCAACTTGAGTATCACATTATTTTTCAGCACAAATGAAACTTCTATACAAGTTCTCAATGCGCTGTTTTGTCAGGATTTACCAAAAACCAAACATTTTTGTGAATTGGTAGTATTTTTTTAAGAAATAAATGAATTTTTTTACTTGAACTGTTATTCAATAGTGAAAACTTTTTGAAAAAAGAGTTTTAATTTTTAAAAATGTGCAAATTATTTTAAAACCTGGACTGTTTTGAAAGTAATTCTCAAAGAGTGTGCATTATTATCTCTCATTAGCCAGTTTTCCAAAATTTTTAAAAAAATTTATCTTTACAGGTATCCCTTACCTAGCGTTTTTAGATTGTTCACCCAAACGCCGATGCGCCGATACATCAAGCTTCGAGTCACAGCCCCGTTAGGACAAAAAGGTTAAATTTGATGGTGCCCAGAGTAATTGCCAAGATTTCAGCGCGCAACACATGAAACCGGTCATATACGAGTACCATATTTTTGGAGATGCCAAGTTTTCAATCCAGGTACCAGAGTTTAAAAAATAGACCTAGTTAACACTCGATTACTCTAATTTTTTTCAGAGAGCTCATCAAATGCTTTGCAAATAAAATTTTTTGATTTCAAACCACAAAACAGTAGTATCTGTGAGGCTCCGAGAATAGTGTTTTCAAAGTTCTTAAGCTGTTTTTGCTTTGGATAGCACGGAATTTTTTTTTCCAAGGTTAGCTCCACTTGGATAGGGAAATCTGAATAATAGTACATTTCATTTAATAAGTTGATACCAGATACTATCAATTATTTAGTAAAAATCTCCACGAGCTCCTCTAATCAAGCAGAACAATAACCGAGAGGTTGTACTAAAGTTTTTGAAAACTTGATTATCGCCTCAAACCCTTCCTATTATCAAGGAGACCATTAAATTTCTTAATGGATAAGGATCCTAGGTGTCATAAGGTAAATTTTTTGGATTAGCAAAAGGGTATTATTGAAATACACCAATTTTTTCATTTCCCTCTTTGCCAATTAGATTTTTTAAGTTATTTCAAAAGCATCTTTTAGATTTTACAACATACTTGTGAATTTTGGTAAAGTCAGATAGTCACTTGCTGTAATACTTGTAATTGTTAATGCAATCCATCTGCTTGACTGGATGGCTTCAACAGAAGTTTTGTACTAATCATAATCAATAAAACAAGCTAAAAGAAATTTAAACTCAATAAACATATGGATATCTTTAACTAAGAAATTTGACAAACAAGCAGAATTGGCATGGGAAGAAAAAAGGAAAAAAATTAAAGCCCAACAACATTAAACAAACCAAAATAAAAAAATGCCATAATATCCAAAGGCTGAATTTAATATTAAAACAAAACTACCCGTCAAATGGATAGTCTGAGGCAAACCTCATGAATGGCAGTCGTTTAAAGTGTATTATACTTTAGAAGAGAAATGCCTTCGACTTTAAACAGCTATTCTGAAGCCAATGTTGAAATATTAAAAAAATTTTAGATGATTACTCTGACTTAGACATGCTAGAAGAAAGCGCCTGTTGGAGAGTACGTGCAAAGATTATTTCTTACAAGTTCAGAACAAAAATCCCCTTGGAAATTTCGAATCTATTGAATGGGAAACAGCATTATTACCATTACAACAGAGAAAAAAAGCTTTTTGTTGAAAATCATATGAATTAAAAAACTAGACCCTGAATTTCAGTTAAAGTCAAAAGAGAACTGGCCTTAAAATGCTCGTAAAGAGCATCAAGACTAATTGTCTCGAAGTGTAAGCTAGGAAAAATTTGGCAGAGTTTATATTGAGACCATAACCACTTGACGCTCAAGAATATTCAAATTCTTTATTTCAAATTTGAGAAATACTGATACAATGCGCCGATGCAAGAATTAACAGTCTGGTACAACAAAACACACATCTCCAGCTACATCTTTTGTTTTTGTGGTTTCAACAATCAAAAAACCTGGGCCTGTCTAAGGTCCTTGCAAGAAACAGTCACCAATTATACAGTATGGGCGGGGCTGTGGGCTGCGGATTTGATAGGATACTAATAGTATCGGCCTACAGTCACCCAAAGACATAATCATAACACAACCTATAAAGCAACACCTGAGTTCAAGAGCCACATGCCCAAGCCTTAACTCCACACTTTTAAAATTTTGATTAGAGTGAGCCTTTTTTTCTTTCTCACACTCTCTCCACAACGATGTTGAAGGAAATGGATCCGAGGCGGCGCATAATAGAACAATATGCAAACGTTAGACCACCTAAAACACGTCATACACAGACAGTCCCTGGGGAGACTCCATTTTAGATTACAAGGCCGAGGTAGCTCAAAGTCAGTAGAGATGAGTCGAATCTTAGTAAAGACTGAGAGCATCACATTCTGTATAATAGAAGCAATTCACAGTATAGTTTACTGGCCAAAGACCCATAGAGAACCCACGGAAAAATTAGATTCGGTCTGGGTCGTAAGTCCAATGTATAGTTGACATAAGAGAAAACTCCACTCCCTTTCTTCGAAGAGTGCAGTAGCGATTTATGAATCGATACAAGAAAAGTTGTATTAAAATTCTACAAAAAATTTTTGGATACAGGGGCGCCATGAAAGTTGTTTAGCAACACAGGTCTCATTTTGATGCACAAGGTAGAAAAAAAAAACAAGCTAGGAACAGTATGGGTGGTAGGTGACTAAATTCAAAAGAGTATAAAACGCTATGCAACTACATTAGAAGACAAAAAAAAAAGTTACCCAACCCAACCACCAAACTGTACCTGCTCAGCCTCAATTTTTTTTTTCAAAAAAATTTAACGACGAAATAAGCTTCTGTGTTCCTCGAGCTGAGCCGATGGAAGCGAGATGAAATAAGACGTTAGGAGTCCTTCCCTCTCCCTCTTTTACCATTTTATAGCAACCTGGCAAGACAAAAAAAAAAAAAAATTTCTTTCGCGTAAAACTTGGCTCGCAAATGGGATCAAGGCACAGGCTCAGTGCCAAAAGCAGATCTTGCGTGATTAGATAGAAGAGAAAATTTTTATTTAGGTTGGTTTGGCTAGAAAGAGAAGAAGAGGGACCCGTCTTTCATTCAAGGTTTTTTTTTTTGACTTGTCAGTTTGTGCATACCGGTGAATTATGATTCTCTAACAAGTCAAAGAAAAGCACAAACCCAAAAACCAGGAAAGAAAAAAAAAAGCCCCTTTAGGGGCCCTGATTTTAGTAATTTTTTCATTAATGAAATTTTAACTGTGCCCGTGCTGATTTAACCGTTGCGGCACAACCGGAGCTGGAATTCCTATCTAGGGAACTGCTCGCACGACACACAAACCTGACAAAGGCATCATTGTTAGAGGGAAGAAAAAAGAGAGCTGGTGTAGCACACAAGAGAGAGAGAAAAGGGGGCCTGTTAAATTGTGACTCAGGAACGATTTTTAAAACTAGCTATTACCTGAAGTTCACTAGCCGATTAAAACTAGACACTGGATCTCGAGCTAAGGTGCCATTTACTGAAAGGTCATGAGCATGAGGAATCGTTTATAAAATACAGCTTACTGGAACCAGTCTTCACTGTTCAGATCGAGCAACTCATGAAAATGATTTCAAAACCCGGAAAGTACAGTAGTAATGGTAATTATCTATCGAGTTTAGGCACCCTATAATATTAGTATAGTCGAACGTAGTCATAAAACCTGTGTACCTCTATGGTTAAGACACTGACTCCAAAAAAATGAAAAAAAAAAAATCAAATAGACACAACAATACAGAACAAAGCACGCGTCACTCACTCAGTAGTCAAAAAAAAAATATGTGCCGTGAGGTTGCCAATAAAAGCTTAAATTCTTAGCTTCTTTTTTTTTTCAAAAAAAAAAAATACTGTAAAACATTGGATGGACAATCCTTTTCTTAAAAAAAATGGTATCCAACCAAAAAAGATAAAATTTTAGAAAAACTTTTTAATTTAACGTATTTTAGGGGTTCTAATTTTTCGGCATTTGCATACATGTTGAGAATATACACATTCAAGCTGTTGACGCCAATAAAAATTAACAGCGTTAAATCCATTGATTATCGGCCTTAAAACAAAAAAAAAAAAAAAAGGCTCCGGCCCAAATGAAATCGAGACCAGCAAAATTTGTAATACAATCATTCCAAATTTTACTTTTAATTCTTTTAGTGGAAATAGTAAACACTGTCACCAACCTTTTAGTAGAATTTAAACTCTTTCAGTATTTATGTATAGTCATTGCTGGCACTGTCAAAACAAGGCTTTAAACATTGCGAAGTCCACATCGTTGGTAGAACTATATAGTAAAAAAGAGCTCAAATACCAAAAGTTCAACTGTTTTTTTTTTTTAAATAGTTTAGCTTGATGCCATAGCTTCAAAATGAAGTTGTGACGTTTGACCAAAAAAAAAAGAGATTACTTGAGGTGAGCATGGGTACTGAAAATGAAGTCGTGACGGGATTGCAGTCCCTTCCCTCCAATTTTGTCAATATTAGCAGCGGCGGACCTCCCCACCACCACCACCACCACCACAAGTACCCAGTCAGATAAGTTTAAGATGGGTAGTGATTTTGATATATTGTGGTACTGCAGTGACGATTCTGGTGGGATTCACTTGACACACGGACTAGGTTCGCGGAAAATTCGGTGCCATTGAAGTAAAATGAAAGATACAGTCAATGGTGTAGCCCCGATAATGAAATAATTTCCTGTTGTAATATTGTCTTTTCAGTATTAAAATGTGTAAACTGTTATAAGGACAATACACTGATCAAAATGAAACGATTGGTTTTGATCATGAACAAACTTTATAGAGATGTCAAACAACAACCAAAAAGCAGATAAAAATTAAAAAAAAACCCTCTTCCTCCTATACCTTGAAAAAAATAGGATGGGAACAAACGCGCATTCCAGTGTAAATTTTTTTTGAAGCAACAGCGGTTCAGAATCTTTATCAACAGCCGCTACAGCAACCGGCGATAAGTGGACTTTACACACGCACGAGACCGGATCAAAAAAAAAAAAAAACTTTTTTTTTTTCAAATTCGGTTTGCTCACGGGCTTGGTACTTGACATGTATAAAACAACTGTATCGTGAGGACCTGGATCAACGGGCGCCCTTGATATACATAAATTAATCGTGTGTGTACGCGGCTTTCCATATAATAGGGCGTTAGACGACACCATTCAGATATAAGACAAAATGAAAAAACTCTCTTTAATCAAGCTGTGCACTAGTTGTATTAAAGCTGGTTGCGTGTTTCTAGAAAATTGCATTCAAAAACCGTTTAACACTTTAATTTTTTTTTAACTGTGCCGTAGTATAGTAGCCGGTACAATGTTGAAGGCAGCTTCACAACACTGTTAGAGGTTGGCAAAAAGCTACTTCATACAACCCATGAAACAAAACTAAAAATAAAAACTAACAACAAAAATACAAAAGCCATGGCGGTACTACCCGTTGTGTTGTTTACAAACGACAGTTAGTAGCGATGATTTGACAGCAATTTGATTCACTCGCCTTGCGGCGGACAAAACAAAACTACACCGCAGTACTTAAAAATAAAATCACGGCGCGGGCTCCAGGATATGCAGTAGTGGCATGCACAAAATAGCATTCTGATTTCCTGTCTAGACAACTGCAATTAAGATCGAATCTGAGGTAATACAAACTTTAAAATATTTGGGAACTTGGGTTGATTTTGTCATTGTTTCATCGTTTAACCAATAATAGAATACTAATAAAAAATGATATATAGAATATGAATTTCAGAGCATGTATTTTTCTTTTAAATGAACGGCATCAACCGTTCTATATCTTATATGAGAGACCGCAAGCTGGCTTTTCACTGGTAAACCCACTATCTGTTTTTGGAACAAAAAACTTTAATACTTTATCAGCTACCATATATCCGTTGGGATGTGATACCGGGTCTAGGGGGGGGGGGGTTCTTTTGCGGCTCATCTGTTTAAATACGCGAAGAACCTTGAAAAGATCAGCCATTTCTTTTCTGAGCAGCTAATAAGTTAGCCTTATGTGGGTTAGGGAGCTGTGTGTAACAGAGTATGATTAGGTCCTTTAATATCACCGAAGCAATGACAAAATCTGACTTGAAATGCTGAATTCTACGCAGGTTCCCCTGTTCTCAGACGAGCATTCCTTCCTTATAACATGAACAGCTGATTTTAACTAGCATCTCTATTTTTAATGTTTGCTGATGAAAAAGAGCTGGCAACATTTCGAGACACTAATTTTTTTTTTTAATCAGCATGTGTGAAGGAAGGTGGGGTTGAGTAGAGATTATAAAAAAAATTGATGTTATGCATGTAGTAATTTGAATGACGCGCTGTCAACACATATTTTTTCTATTATGATGTATTAGTGTTATATTAAATTTTTTATGTAATTGATAATAATTATAACATTTTTGTTTTTCACCATATTAATCTATGATGTGGCAAGAATGAAGCGTTCATTTCAAGTACGCCTACCATGTACCTTTTCAATGGAATTTAACCTCAATTAATCTTTTTTTTAAAAAATAAATTCATATGATAACAAGCCTGGCTACTGTAGCAGAAGAAAAAAAAAAATTGAAACCTTCGGATATTCAAGCTGTTTGTGCACATTTGCCTTTATCTTGCGAAAGTTAGTAATTCACATCACCAAAGCTTGAAACAACAAACAGACCAAAAAAAAAATCTTTTAATGAAAACTCCGAAAACGGAGATCTGAAAAAATCAACACCCGTTAATTGGAATTTTTTTTTTGGTTTGTTTAATCATTTTTTTTTTTGTATGTAGATGAGAGTAATAAGACAAACCAGAAAAAGGAATGAAATAATTGGATAAACAGCGTGGAGAAAGAGCAGCAACTGTTTCGGTATTGGATGGTTGCAAAAGGCAGGGCCCATGACTCTCTATAAAGCCTTGCCATTGGCCTAAAAAGTTACAAATTCTAGCCAATAATCGTTTAGAATAACTTCACGTGTGTGATTACTAGGTGTGGGAGAAGCAAATTGATAGGGCAGTTAAAAAAATTAGCGAACGGCTGAATTTTTTAATTTTTTTTATTTAAAGTTTTTGTTTAAATACTGTATCTCTGCTTATTTAGATGTTTTAATTTTTTCGCATATTGAAAATCCGAGCTCTGTTATTTTGATAATAATTTGGAGACTGTGCATAAAGCTAAACCCAAGATAGTCTAACCTCAAACTCAAATTGAGAAAAAAATTCAAAAAGCAATTATACTTGAAAACTCTGGCCGAGGGCCAGCTCCAGTGCAGATCCAGAAAAGTCCCACCACAGCAAAGCATTTTGATGCATATACACCATAACAATTAATATACAATAACAATATTGATAAAAATTATCACTTTTATTACTATTATCAGTTTGTGGTCCTATTGATAATTACACAAAACTAAATTTTTTTCTTTTCGAAATAAATCTTCGGTCGAAACTCAGTAAAAAAAATTCAACAGTTAAATCTTTTTTTGGTTCACTTAATTTTTATTTTTTTTTTTTCCCTTAAGACAATGCAGAGATGGACTGCCGTAGTCCTTAAGCATAGAGACCCTTTGAAATCTTTACTGCACTGTTGATTTTTAGAGGAAATTGGACAACTGCCAGTTTAAACTTTAAATGACCCTGAGTTACTGCCAGCCAAAAAAAAAACGATAAAAAAATTTAAAATAAACGAACTCGAAAAAGATTTTGGCAATCATCAACATGGAAGTATACACTCATTACAAAAGAACTTAAATTAGAAGAAAAAAAAGAAAACTGATAAAATGGTAATTTACTGGATTACGGTTTTAAAAATCCCTTTTTGATTTCAGATATACATTAGTTTATTTATCAAAGTAATGTTCTGTAAACTTGTCGTCAATTATGCCTATCTTGTTTCTTTTTATTATGGGCTATTTTATAAATATCTATAATTATACACATCATTAACTCATCAACAACAACAATATTAATTTTTTTCATGTGCATAAATTTTTTTTTTTTTTTCTTTTGACATGTCAAAGGAACTCAGGACCCCGACTGAACTCACTCATTTTGCTAATCACCGGTTTTTCGTTTTTTTTTTTCTTTTCTTTTTTTTTGTTAACATTTATTATTGTGTATTTCGCTTGGCTAGTTATATAAATATCATTGTACTTCTCCAACATCATATCTTCGCAGATCTCTTTCTCTTTCCTCTTTTCTTTTAAAAAAATTTAAATTTTTATTTAATTTTTTAAAAATTAAATTTTTTGGGTTTTGTTTGCTTCCTTCTAACCTTTTTTTGGAAGTTTGTTTGTAGTGTCATAATATCATATATAATTGTACAAATAGACCCCCTCCAGTCCCTCATTATGATTCACACTGACCATCTCGTCTGGTCAGCTAACAACCCAAATACCTACGAACAGCACCATATCCACCCCCATCACACCCCAATTGACTTCAACCCTGGAATCAACGCCATCGCCATGTCTTCTCCCCACGATTTCTCTGTAACCAAAAGCTATCCCCTCGACTTCACCGACGTGAAGGCCTCTCAAAGCGATCATGACTTGCCTGCCGACAGCGCCATTAACTCAGAGGCTGCCGCAGATAATAGCTTTCTTCAGACTAGCGAGTTTCAGTCGTTTCTCGAGTTCAATGGGAAACAGAATTACCAGAATCTGCCAGAAAACAAACAAGCTCAGATTATCAACAACAACAAGCAACAGTTCATGGACGGCCTCTTCAATGATATTTTTCAGAATTACTCCATGGACCAAGCCAACTCGCATAATGAAATACACGACGATGTGAACAATAACACAATTAACAACCCTGATAACAGAGAGCCGACAACTGTTGATGAGCTGCTTGACGAAAAACACGACCTCTTCAAGTCGCCGTACATTAACAGCAGCAATCTTATCAGATCTAGAAGCGCTGATACTCCTGAAACCATGGGCGGCAACTCGACCACTGATGATTACACTCCGCTGTTGTCACCGACCACTACAACCCTCTTCGACACAATGAACTCCAACATTCTCTCTGCGTCAGAGTTTGCTATGCCTGTATCCTTTTTTGATGGGAACTCGTCGCCGTCGCTGGAGGCACTCAACAACAACAATATACCCACCGACGAAGCAAAAGCTAAACGCCTCCGGAAGCCTCGCAAGCCTTCCACTGTGTCTAAAGTGTCTAAGGCTCCTTCACTCATGTCGCGGCCAAGCGCGCCATCGCGTCGTTTGAGTGTGAGACTGTCAAATTCTGCTACGAGCTCTTCCTCGTCAAATGGCTCTCCTGTTATCTCCACGTCTGTGAATCGGAACTACTCCAGTTCAATGGCGCAGTACTCAAAAAGCATGTCACCCGAAGAGCTACACTCAGAAAGCTCCGAGTCGTCAGCGGCAGAGATGCCGCCGCCTGCCCGCAGCGTTGCGATTGGCCCCCTGCCTGCCGCCACTCCCGCCAGTCTCATGAATCTGCCCAAGCAGGATATTGATATGCTTGATGTAAACGAAACCGAGAGCCATCTCAAAGATGCCGTGCAGGCCACCAAAAACATTGCCATCCAGGCCAGCGTCGTCGCGGCACCTCCTACCTCTCACTCTTCACCCGCAAAAAAGCGCATGACCCGCACAAGCAGAACAGCCCCGTCGTCGGCCTCTTCATCACCGCTAATTGCAAGCATACAATCTGCCAGTGCACGCAAGAAAATGACGCCCACGTTGGCCCCGCATGAGCGGTCAAAGTCAATTACCAGCAGCATCATGATCAAGCCCAAAGTCAACATTTCGGCCTCGCCTGTGCTGATAGCGTCGTTAAGACACTCTGGTGGCCGCAACTCAATCTCGTCGAGTCCCAACATCATGCCCAAGATCTCACCCCACATGTCGCCGCACATGGTGCCGATGGGCGGTAACGGCAGCAGTAACGGTGGCCGAAGTAATAATGGCAACAGCAGCAATGATGATCTGTCGGCGCTACTCGCGTCTAAGTCCAACTATCAGAACATTGTTGAGGGCAACCACAACCAGCTTGGCTTGCTGTATCCAGACACGCTGTCAGCAGACTTGACATCAAAGCGCACGTCTCATAAGCTTGCGGAGCAGGGCCGCCGCAACCGCATCAATATGGCGCTCGCGGACCTGGCTAAGCTGCTTTCACCTGACGCGAATCAAGCACCGTCCAAGGCCACCACTGTCGAGCTCGCAATAAAAAGAATCAACGAACTGAAGACTGAGCTTGACGGCTGCAAAGATCGTCTCCGCAAATACGAGGAAATTTAACAGTGAACCAATAATGTTCACATTACTTTCAACAGAAATAAACATAAAAAAAACTATTGCAAGTTTTTTTTTTTCTTCTTCATATTTTTATTTCAACATCAAATGAAGTGATAATATTATTAATATCTATACAAACACGGGAAATATGTAAAATAGGATCTAAATGGCTTTAAGTAACAGCTAACAAAATAAATCACAAAAAATTAAAAAAATAAATAAAAATATTAAAAACCTTAAAGAAATGAGCCACAGTTTGAACCGTAAATCACCCATTCCTGCAGTAGTTGCGGCTCACTCACAACGGCTTTTTGTAAGTCAAAAAAAAAAAACGGGTGTGACAAAAAGCTATCCATAAAAAACCAAAAAAACAAATTTCAGTTGTTTAGTAAAGTTCTTGAACAAAGAAAAGAAAAAAAAAATGCGTAATTAGCTAGGTTTGAGATAAGGCAGTCTTAATAAGAGAGAGAAAGAGATCTGTACAATGGACTTGGAATTGGGACAGTCTTTTCATATCAATTTTTTTTTATTGTATGACAAACATTCGTTTTATTACTATTTTTTAATTTACTGCTTTACAGTTATAATGAAAACGCACTTCTTTCAACAACAACAACAATTTAAATTAAAACAAAAATTGGCCCGTAGCTACTCCTTCCTCTAAAAAGTTGATCTAAATCAGGTTTTGTTTTAATAGTATCAGAATGAAATAAGGAACTAATTTTTTTTGAAAAAAAAAAAAAAAAAGGGTGGCTTTATACGAGAGAATGCGTTTAGTTGGGGGTGGGAATGGAGAACCAATCGACCGAAGCATGTGTGTGCACATTGCGTTGTAGGTTTTTTAATGTAGATTTTTTTTGTTAAGTAAAAAAAAAAAAGCCTCTTTTTTTTTTAATTTTTTTTATTATTTTATAACATATTGAAAAAAGTTTTAAATTTCAATTTATTTAACAAAAAAAGTAACCAAAAGTAATGATAAAAATCAAAAAAAATTTAACAATTTAAACTAAACAAAATGATGAATGAAATGAATAGTTGAGCTGGAATTTCAACAAAATAAAATTTGATTAAACCAACATCAAGTTGTCTTATTTTTAATCTTTTTTATTCTGAGTTTGCCCTGTAAAGGCAAATGAATCAAAAAATACAAGCAAAGCCTGATTTGAAAAGCTTCAATAAAAGGCGTTTACAAAAACATTTTTAAACAGTGGTACTGAAGACGGGAACAAACCAAAGTTAAAACGACAACAACAACGATAACTGACATTATTTAGAAGAAAACTTGAATAACATCATGACTTACTGTTCGCAGGGAGTTTTTTTAAATGCTTAAGATTGATGACCTGGTTTGAATAAAACGCTGTGGTAGCTATGGCACTCAAAAATAAAAAACAATGTGTGTTTTTTTATCTTGAACAGAAGACCTTTTGTTAACTAATTTTGATTTAAATTTTTTTATACTAATGAATTGTTATAATATTTCATGAAATATAATCAAATAGGCAACAAAATTTTCTCAAAAAAAAATAAGAATTGTGGCAGGCCTTAATATACTATCTTATTTATATAGATCCTAAAGTGTTTAAATATAGTTTGCAGTTGGCTTCTGTAAGCTTTCTTAATCTCAAGTTAACTGAGTCAAACCAGTATTCAACTTTTATACCAAATCGACAAATTATTTAGCCTGTAACTGTATATAATTATCTACAGTTTACATAGTGAAATCAGTTTTAATATTTGTATATTAAAGTAATCAATCTCAAGACATTGATTCCAAAAACATTTGACCCTAGAAGTTTTTTAAAAAAAGTAGCGTTGTCAGCTAAAAAAAAACAGAAAAACTACAGTTTATCAGCGTCACTTTTTCTTAGTCTTTTGAGTCTCACCTATCTGCTTGTTAAATTCCTAATTTTTGTTTTATGTGCAGTTTCTTTTTTACTATTTTTTCACCCATGAATTTTTGTCTTACCAATTTCTTTGTTTACTTATGAGTTCAATTTGCCAAGAAAAAAAAAAACTTCTACGAAACTCACAGATTTAAAAGGTTACTACCAGAGACTGATCCACCACACACATCATGTGGAAGAATTTTTTTTGGCCTGGTTTCTAGCTGTCTCAACTTTACAGTAGAGATTTTGTTAATAGAAAATCAATTTACAACTGTTCTAACATTAAAAAAGTTACACATACAAAAAAAATTTAGAGATTTGTGTTTTTTTAAAAAATTTAAGTTAGAAAAAAAAAGAAAACCTCTTCTTCTTTCAAGGGGGCGCCATGGTGTATGTTTGCAGCTGAATCGGGCTTTTCATAATGCGCAGGATAAAGCCTCGGCACTTACTAAGATAAGTTTTGGTCATTTCAAGTAGTAAAGGTCATACAACTTTTTTTGAATTTTTTTTTTTACAGCCCCCTGATGGGTTTTAACGGCAAATTCATTGCAGTGTTAGATTTACTGTCTGTTTGGAAATATCTCTGTGCATCTTTCATTAAGAAAAAAGTTACGTATGTTTCTTGTCCAAACATTAAAGAAGTCAATTTTACAAAATTTTGGAACTTTTAACAAAGAAAGCATTGATTCTTAAACCAGTTGTCTGTCAACAAAACTCACAAAGTAGTGTTCTCTATGCGCACAAGTTCAGTTTCAGCATTTGACGGTGCCGGATTTATCAAAAATATGAAAACTAGTAAGACCATTTTTTTTCATTATCAAACTGTTGGTATTGAGATTATTTTCTTTTCTTCTTGAGCACCGAATTGTCAATTTTATTGCCACTTTTTTTTATAAAATCAGATTCAGCTCTCGCGTCTAGGCAAAAAAAAAAAAAAAAAAAAGCCATGCTGAGCAATTATATGATACAACATTTTTTTTGGTAAATGACCGACACTGCAAGAACGACTTTCCTCATTGAAAAGGTTTGATTTCAGAACAATCAACCCGAGAACAAATGACAAAAATTACCAAATTTTTTTAAACTAAACAACTTTTTTGTTAGCAAAAACCAAAAGTTGTTAAAACAGGAATCCTGTTGAGACTTAATTAAGTGGTTTAAACAGATTGTTGTATCATTTTGGAGAAACCGATTGACAAACAAACAAAACACAAAATAGAAAAGCTATGCAATATATTGTTTTAAATCACACCTTAACTTTAACGAACTGTCGTAACCGCGCAAATTTAGTTATCTTTTAACCAATTTAATTCAAAATATAAAAAGATTAAAAAAGTACTCCAAAAAGAGAAAAAAAACTTTTTTGGCGACTTTAACAAGTTTCTGTAACAATCTTTGACAAGAGTTTTCACAAAGCAAAAATTTGTTGGACGCTTAAATTTTTTTCCATAAGTCTACTTAAAATTTTGTTAAACAATTTCTGCAATTTAGGCGCCATCAATCACCTAAATCAGCTATCAGAAGCTATTTTTTGAAAAAAAACTAACTTGTTAGCAGCAACTTGGAGAGTTCATGTTGCTAGCACTGTTGCGAGTGCCTACAAAGTAAAATAAAGCTAGAAAAAGCTTTTTGACAAAGCAATTGTCGGTGGTACTATTGAAAGCAATAATGAAATTTAGAATTAAAAGCAAGATAGCTCTACTAAAATAGGAGACTTCAATAGTAACTCATTTTTAAAACAGCTCAACCTGAACTGTGCTTGACAGCTTGAGCCAAAGAGAAAACGTTTGAACAAGGCCAAAAATTATCACAATCAATTAAAAAAATATTCATCTATGTAAGACTCTTAAAGTAGTGTTCTCAACGCGCACAAATGGCATCTGCATTCGATGGCGTTGGATTTCTCATGAACTGCTCCAAGGGTGAAGAAAAACCGGATCTACATGAAATCCGGTAAATGGATGCCAGAATTTGACAATCAGAAAAAAAACTACAACAAGCTGCTCCAAATCAAGCATAACCATCTGCAAAGAAGTTGCGATGAAACTAAAAGCTTGACTACCGCTCCGAAGCCCTTCCAGGTATCAAGTAAGACTTATATTTTTAGTAAAATCTATCTTTGTTCTCGCTTACTTGGCTCTATACACTGGTTAACTTGGATTGTATACAGTCACCTACCTCCTCCCTATTCCCAGCGTCCTTGCTTCGTACCAGAGCGAGGTCTGTGTTGCCCAACGTCTCCCTCATATCACCCCGTGGTAAGTTTTATACAACCCTACTTGTATCGATTGCTGGCTGCTACCTTTCACTCAAGGGGGCATCCCCCTATGTCGACTGTACGC
>JAKVQX010000089.1:0-36620 GCA_030463015.1 Geotrichum citri-aurantii
TATTATTATTATTATTATTATTATTATTATTATTATTATTATTATTATTATTATTTATTTATCGTTTTTACGCTGGAAAACAAAAGAATAGTTATTCACAGAAATTATTTAGACCGAATGCCCTCGCTTTTAGAAAGATGACACACACACCCAAAGTGCACATGTCTGCCGACTCAGTTTTTTTTTGGTTTTTTTTTTTTTCTCATTAAATAACAATTATAATACCGCAAAAGGACTCGAAAATCTGTGTCTTACTATTGGCACGATGCTTCTCTTTTTGGTTCACACGACATCAACTAATTGTAAGTGGAAAAAAATGTTGTACTGTATTAAACCTCAGCCTAATTGAATGTCTAGTTTTTAACTTCAACAAAACTTAGCTCAACTTTACTTTATCAACTCCATGTTTTTTTTTTTTTCAATTTAAACCCATTTTACATAGCCACAACATAATAAATAAAATATTTACCATCTCCCGCTGCTCCTTCATTGCCACCTAGCTCAATTTTTAAAAAGTTTTGGTGAGCTTTATGACCATTTTCAGTGTTTTTTTTTCTTTCTTTTGTGTGTGAACCAAAAGAAAAACGTCGTGTGAACCAAAAAGAGAAGCATCGTGCCAATAGTAAGACACGAAAATCTGCACATTTTTGAAAATCCAGAAATCAGTTAAAATTTTGCACATCTTTTGGTTTAAAGCATTGCAATTTTATTGATTCAGACAAATTGTCGATACTGAATTTTACCAGTTGGAATTGTAAAATTTATAGTGGACCAGGGGGGACCATTAGAATTGCGATATGTTCACAAGCTAACCATCCGCGACTTGGTTAACATTGTGTAATTATTCAACATTTGGTTGAAAAAGTTTTACAGCTTATATAACTGATATATCTGTACATTAAAAGGCTACCTTAGAGTAAAACTAGATTTTATGAGCCTTAGTTTTTAAATGATTAATTTTCTGACTTTGTTTTTGTATTGTCCTTCAGCTCCAAAGCTCTTTTTGTTTAAACCTGAAATATTGCAGAAACTATATATGAGATACGAATGGTTAGCTTAGTCAACATACCGCAATTTTAATGGCACCTGTGGACTAGGTCAAACCAGAATTATACTATATATTTGAAGTTAAACTTTTCAAAGATCACAGTGCCAGTTTGACAAATTATACAATTGAGACTTCAGGATTAGAAGATAGAGCTGTCAATAATTTTAAGGAAAAAAAGGTCTATTCTCTAATATTAAAACATGTGATTTCAATTCCTTTTTTCTATCTTTATGGGTGGAAACTATAGCTTTAGTTATAGTTATTAAATCAGATTTTTTAATTTCAATAGGAAGATAATTTTGAATGCCATTGTGATGTGCGATAATCTCTTTTGAATTCAGAGTCATTAATTTTAATATTCGCAGCACCAGAACACCAATCACACGCACCGTAATTAAGAAGATCAACAATTTTGAGATCGAATTTTGTTTTACTGATACGTTAACAAAATTTTACAGGCTTATGAGAATACAGTTGCTTTCGATGTTTGTCATAGAGAATGAAACAAAAAAAAGCAAACTGGTATTCTGTATTTTTTTTCAATTTACTTTTGTTGGACTGCCAGGTGGTGAGAAACTGCAGTTTTCCAATTGTGATAGAGTAATATTTTGATCTTTACTGACTTTGTTAAGCCAAGAGATTCCGTTTGTTAGATTATTCGTAAAAAAAACCTTCAACTTTCAAGAACAAGAAAGGTGATGACGCCGTGTTACTCGTGGTCTGATTTAGAGTCTAAACCTATCAGACTTAATAATTAGCTTTTTTTTTTTCCCGATGTTAATGAAGAAAATACCCTGCATTAGGATGGTACTGGTAGGCCGATTTATCAGTAACACCCATTATAGTCGTTGTGCTGACAACAGAATGTACATTCATGACAGACAAACTGCTCATTTCTTAACCAAGCTTTTTGTAAAATGTTTTTTTTTTGGTCAATTTAGCTTCAGGCAACGTCTTTAAAATTCTTTTAGTTACAATACTTAAATTTTTTCTAGGATATTGAGAGCCGACTACACACATTTGGCCATACAGGTTGTGAAAATAATTTTGTTTTATAGCCAGCATTGTTAGGTCTAAGTGTCGTTTGATATCAAACTTTAGAAGCAAAAGTCTCGATTTGTACACGATATGGTTAACCAAAACTTGAAAAAAATAGCATGTAATCCGTAGCTTGTTTTTACAGTTGAAAACGCATGAGAGAATAACACATAAAAAGTCCGAAAAGATACGCAGAGTTATTACTCATACCAGTACTAACATAGTATATTCAAAATCATAGCTACGTGCAAACGTTGGATAGTGATACGTATTCTGAACTCTCACAAGCACTATCCTACCGTTGATTTGAAGTTAGAGCCGAGACAGTAGATGGCTCGTAACACGTAAAACTTTTTTTTTTACTGTATTTCGTGTACATATCAAATAATCATAAAACTGGGCACCGGTTTTCAACCGTCAACCAACCGAATCAAAAACCAAAACATAGCCTATAGACTGGATGTGTAAGCTAACATCGATTCTTTATTCTGTTGCTACGGTAGCTCACAGTTAACTTTCATACTCTCACATGCGTATGCCAAAATTTGTCTCAAAGGCTGTGGTGCCAGAAGTACAGATATTTGTTAAGCCAGTCAAAATCCACAAACAAACACTAGGCTTGGCTATTTCCAGCTATATCTTGTAAATAAGCGGGACAAAGAGCACCCATCCCTGACTTCGGCGGTATTTTATTTTTCTATTTTAGGATAAATGGAGAGGAAGTTTCACAATGTAACCCATCCCACTATAAATCAAAATTTCAATTGTTAAGGGTTTTCTTTAAGGTCAAGACAAAAATTTTTGCAGGCCAGGCTTTTTTTGTCGGTAAACGGGTCTAGATACACTACATAAATACAGATACAGTTTTCAGTCTACATACAGTCTATCTACCGCAAAACATGCATTGTGCACATACATTATCAGAAGCCTCACGTCATAACTACAGACCACCTACATAATAGCTACCGACTAGATGCAGACTAACTACAGGCTGCAGTCCCCGTCAGTCAAAGACTTTATTCAAAGTCTATACAAGAATAGTTTCATGGCCCTAGTCACAAACAGTAGGTGGGGGTTGACTTTGAAGAGAACATTGTGTTTTAAGAAATACACAATACACAAACGAACAATAAATGGTAAGTCTAAACAATTATTTAAACTTCAAGCTTTGGCCTAGTATCAATGAAAAAGCTTAGACAATACTTTAACGAGCCAACTATTGGTTTTTCACAAAATTTGATGACTCTGAAAGATAACTCAAGTTGTTCATGATCTGCAGAGACTTCCCTGAATTGAAGCGAACATCCAACCTGGCAATTATAGTGAGAAATTTTTTAAAAGTAGTTTGGTGTGTAAAGTTTTGTATATTTAAAAGCCAGACTCACGACCTTTGTTGGCATTATAAACGGAAGTTTCAGGTCTCACAACTAATTTAGCTAGTTTTTGCACAAAAATTTACATATATTAGTTTGATGGTTTTATATTTTATGAATACAGTTTTCACTTTTTTTTTGTGGACCGAGCATTTAAATAAGTTAGCCAGTAACTTTCATCAATTGTTTGGCTAAGTTCCTGGACTTGAAAATTATCTTGTGGTTTGCCACACCATAAAACGTATTAATGTTTTAGATATTCAGGTTGACAAGATGCAAAATGGTGAATTAGATAATCCCTTTAATTGTTTTTGTGCTTTTAAAATTACGTTAAAAAAAAACAAAGGACTGACCTCTGTAATTTAAATTATAGGATAGTCGCGTCTTGTAACTTTTAAATGGCCTGAGAGCCATAATTTATGGAAAATGTCTTTCTGAAGGTTCCTATGCATTGATGCTTTAAAACAAATCCGGACTTTAAATATTCCATAGACTTGCTGCTCAGCGGTTGATTGAGTCAGCAGTTTGAGTCTATGCGGACATAAAATTTTTGTCAGGCTCACGCGCGTTTTAATCGTAATGTAGGTATAGCTAACTGGTTTGATGCTTGAATGGTAGTTTCAAACAGTAATTAAAAAGATGATTGCAGTTCTTTTGCTCGGCACATACCTTCTGAGATACCTACATGTTTAGCTAACGGCGATGCTTTCAAACTCAGTGGATTGCGGCAGGTTCACGCATTTGGGCTCATAAAACAGGATCAACTTTGTGATGAGTAAACAGATGCTCAGCTCACACTTGAAGCAAACTCTTTACTGCATTACTTTAAAGGTCAATATAGGTCGTTTGTCGTAAATAAAACTCCAGGAAGTAAAAGTTCAGGCTAGCTATTTGAGTTGGGTACTTGCTTCTAGTTAGCTAGGAAACCGTGATCTGTCTCTACATGGGTTCCGTTTATTTTCTGTTATTAAATCCGATTTGTACATCCTAAGGCTGAAGTTTGCCTGTTTTTAATCAGCCGTACTTTGAGTACCAGTTTTTTTGCGTTTTTTTTTTTACATTGTTGTGTTTTATTGGTTTTTTTCTTCAATTTTGTTATTTAATTTTTTTTTACCCCAACAACTCTGTCTTTATTTCTGATTTTTCCCCATGGTCCTGAAGTTGGATTGGGCATCTAAAAGTAACAAACAATTTAAGCGTGTTCTTCGTGATTTTCCAGACAGAATTATAGTTGAAATAGCTTTTGACTTTGAAATAACACGAAACAGGATTAAAAAAAAAAAAGGCAACACACTCAACCAAGCATAGGCATCAGTGCAGCATAGTGAACAATATACAGAATGTTTGAAGTTTAAACTACTAAACCAACTTTTTAGACTTTTACAGCTGACAATGGCGGCAGACTGATAGAAATGCCTACCTTAGCTAGGCTGAACCTCTAGGGCACTTAGAAAAAGGTTTGGGCCTTATACAGCTAGCCATATGCCAACATACATGAAATCGATGCACTCTCACGTTAAAAGTAAAGATCATGGAGACAAATTTGAAAAAGTGTCATGATTTTTTTTTTTTACAGTTTTGAGTCTCTACAATGCTTTGGCTACTTGTCCTAACCGTAGACCAACTATTTGTGTTCTGCTGAATCCTTCGCGTACCTATTATAAAATTTACCAACCACACTCATGTACATATTTTGTGTGCAATTTGGCTGGATACCGCTTACTAATCTATACAAGTTACGTAAATTTTATTAACCTGACAAACCGTAGAAAGTTTTAGAACTTGATACAATGTCGTAACGACAAATTTCAAACTAAGTGAATAGGCAGAATGTTGCATAACTAAGGGACCTCAGATTCAAAAAAAAAAATAAAATTAAACCGAATCAATGATAAAAAAGCGTTATAAATAACACTGACGGAACTATGACATAAAACTAATAAAATAACAATTACAAAAAGTAAAACATAACTAAAACATCATGAAAAAGTCTTTCAGTCTTAGTTTTTGTAAAAAAAATTCATTCGAATTGTGCGCATAAAATTTTATTAACTTTTGCAAAAGAACAATTGAGCAAATCGTGAACACAACATGTATTTACTTAACCCAGTAAAGAACTTGAAATATCTTCTTATTAAACAGTCATAAAACTAATAATTTTAAATTAAAAGAGTCTTTTGAAATATGAAATGGTTGAAGTGAGTGGGTTGCTGGGATCCTGTATCTGTAATTTTGTTGTCAAAAAAGTTTGTTATCAAGAAAAACAACTTTGTGTTCCATGTTTAATATCAACACTAAAATCTTGATGGTTAAGCTTTGCTAACTGTACATGTGTTGTTAAGTATACAGAGGTTAACTTCTCAGGCTTAAATCTTTTTTTTTAAAAAAAAAATTTCAATTTTGTAAGCTTAGCTAAAAGTTCTTTCCATTAAGTCGCGTAATATTTGGTCGTCAACCCGCTACTTGTTTATGTGTGGGAAGATTACTGTACTGAACACCGAATTTTTTTGGTTGCTAAGAACACACATATCCTCGCCTTTCAGGAAAATGTTTGAGCCAAGCAACCGAGTCATTTTAAGCGATGAAAAAGTAAGAATGCAAAAACCTGTTTTGCACCATTTTATGTAAAAACCCACAATAATCCCTAAGAGTAGAAACTTGAGAAAATGGTTCAAGTTGCATGTACCACTACTACTGTCAGTGGGCCTGCTTGTCAGCATGGTTGATTCACGAAGCTGTACAAACACTGATTGGGAGTTATTTGAAAAAATTTATAGCGATCTGGTACTGTGAAAAAAAAAAAACTAGAAAAAACCTGGCACTCAAGCACTTTGTAAGTTGGTAACAATCTTAAATGTGTTTTGCCGAGGTAAAAACTATAGGGTCTCAATCTATCAGATCTACAATAGCATGCATAATTTTCTGCGACAAGCTCCGTCAGTCTTAGGCCTATGAAAAAATCTAAAGAAGTCGGGACCGTTAAATGCTTATAATTTTTTGGAAGTCTTCTGTTAACTTTTTACTTTCCCTCAATCCCATAAAAATTAGGTTTAAAAATTACGTAGGTCAAAAGATAAATGTAGTACACTTGTATACTCGTAGATTCCAAAAATTTTACGAGGTTCAATTTCTACAGAATGCCACAAGGCCCTTTCTATTAGGGCACACTATCATTCATTTTTAATTTTTTTGGCCAGACAAAAATGACGCGTGACAGGCATGGTTATTAGCTACCATCAAAACTCAGCCAATGAAGCCTGCCTTGAGCTGTCGATCGTTGCGCAGAATTCTCTGCTCTAGAGGGAAACTTACTTAGCAGCGTGGCAAACTGATTTCTTCAGCAATAACGGTCTTACCGCAAAATGTTAATGTGGTGGGGACGACGTCGATTCGAGATCTAGAAGCTTTTGTAAAGGTCTTTTTTTTCTTTTTTCGCTGGGTCTAAATGCCCCAATACTTGAGACGCTATCCAGTCTTTGACATCCAAAAAAATGCAGCTGTGAAAGAAAGTAAATCCAAAATTTTTTTTACTTAGTACTGATTAGTTTTTTAAAGTTTATTATCCGTTTATGTGTCTTAGTTAAAACTGCAAAATACAACTAGCAGATTACTTTTTTGCACCGCTCGCAACCTAGTGAATTTCACCGCTCAATTTTTAAGCCAGTTTTTTTTCTTCATGAAAATCAAACAGATATTTAAAATCGATGCAATTTTAATTTGTTATAATATTGTGAATCAGCATTTTGATATAGAAAAACTGGTTGTGATGCAACATATGTGTATTTCAGGGTATTACGTTTTTGGATATGTAAATTTTTTGATGTAAAACAATAATCATATTATCTCTATCTAAACAATTTCAGGGTTTTCACTACTGATAATTTCTTTCCTTAAGCAAGTCATAGGGCCAAGACTTTACATCTGTAACATTGGTGCAAGACTCCCCTAAAAAATCATTCATCATATAAAGTTTACGGGGGGTTCATGTTTGTGCCCCTTTTCCTTATAGGGAAAAATAATTGAACTTTGGCAGAAAAACTCTTTTGAAGATTTTCAGCCTAGCTTGGATCGTAACAGTTTTATCTTCGGTGACCTTAAGGGCGCTCATAGTAGTATGATGATATCTTTTAGGGCTGCTGGAGGACGAATTGTTACTGTACTTTGTTGATTTTCAATGTGCGCATTTTGTTTTGGAGGCGTAAATTTTTTACTGTGCTCTTTACTACATTTTAGTGTTTGGTAAGAAATGACTTTCCTTCCCTATACGAACACCCGTGGCATTGACAAAAATTGGATTAAAACCTAATGTTTGCTTTTGCTGTACTTTAATTAAAAAAAAAAACTTTTTGTTTGTGCTGAGTCAAAGTGGGCGAACTCTGCCTTATTTGATAGCATCTGTGATTAGACCCATGCCGCTAACATTAGCAGTCCCTACTTTTGAATGTCAAAACTATACGTACATTAACCTAGACATGTATCACAAAAGCCTAACTATTGTTAAGCTTTTGAAACCAGAAAGAAAAATACGCTAGCATAGAGAAAGAAAAAAAAAGGGTCATGTACATTAAAAATAGAAGCAAAGTCTTAGCACGGCACCTGTAGTCTTAAAAAATTAATTGCTTTTAAATAAATGTTGGTTTGGCAAGAGACAAAATGGTCAAGACACTCAGTTAACAGAATGCATCAAAAGAGAACAACAACTTTTGTTTGTGGATTTCGACCGGTTTTTCGCGTTATTTTTTTTTTTAATTAATTTAATGGAAACTAATACATTTG
Source organism: Geotrichum citri-aurantii (assembly GCA_030463015.1). Taxonomy (NCBI): domain Eukaryota; kingdom Fungi; phylum Ascomycota; class Dipodascomycetes; order Dipodascales; family Dipodascaceae; genus Geotrichum; species Geotrichum citri-aurantii. The sequence goes on from JAKVQX010000089.1 coordinate 8,236, forward strand.
ATTTATGGCTGTACTATTTACAACATTACTGTCAAGATTTTGAGCTTTTGTAGACATAATGATCTACGAAATCTAGGACGAAAGGACATTGCTTTTCGTTATACACAGAAAACTTTTTTAGAGGTTACTCGTACATTAGCACCAAAATTACTTAAGATTTTTTCAATTTGTTTAGAAAAGTTAGAACTCATTTTACAAAAAACGAAAAAAAGGCGGCTCGGCGACGAGCCCAAAAAATTACTGAAATAATACACATACGTGTAGATGGTGTCGATTTACTTTTTTAAAAAATCCAAAAGAATCAAAACCATTTTGGAAGTGAATTCTTTGATTAGGTAACGTGCTTGAATCAAACAACATCCAAATCCAAAACAGCGAACCAAGAAATATGAAAATGCAGAAAAGCGTCACGAAGCAAAAATTAGTACAGTAGACAATGTTCCAGCTGTTGCCATAAAATGATCAGGTCAGAAATTAAGAAAGGGTACAAATTTCATTATTTTTAATCCAAAGCCATGATCAAAAAACCGAATAGTAAAACTAGGAGAGAAAAAAAAGTAGCAAAATTTTCTTGCACCAGAGAAAGCATACAACTCAGTAGACGGTAAGTTTAAATTTTTCGTCGTCATGAATTTTTTCTACAATGAATGGGTTGTGCAAAAACTATATGTCTAGGTGTTCAGAAATAATACCAAATTTTTTTGCTACAGGTATTCTTTGAGGGTTTACTTGGGTAACCAATCACCATGATCATTTAACTTAAAACAAAGCAATTTAAGGCGCCGACGAGGGCTGTATTATTTTCTAGAAAAATTCTTACAATTCATTAGAAAACTTAACGGAAACTATGGTTTTGGAAAAAAAGCAAATAGAATTGAATTGTATTCAGAGCGAACGAAAACATTAAATTAAACGATCGTTAGTTTATTGGAGATGTCCCCGTAAATTGAATTCAGATTAGCCATTATTTATGTATCTTGAGTCATGGTTCAAAAAAAAAACCGTTTACTCTACTCATGCACTTCAGGAAAAGGAAAAAAAAACGTGACTCCGTCTGATCAAGTTAATTTTTGCCATACTCATTCAAAATGAGACCGGAGGGTGAAAAATTTGCCCTGCATAATAATGGTGTTAACTTTGATAACGTATTGGACTACAGTGGCTGTAGTGATCGATTTAAGACTAACCTTCGGTTTTTATGTGCAAAAAAATTATTCATTAGTGATATGGACCCTGCAATACACACATGTCTGCTCATGCCAACTGGTTTCTCAAAACCATTTGTGAATAAAAAAAAATCGACGTCTGCCAGGGTTCAAAAAAACATACTTTTTTCTTTTTCACCGACACACTCAATGTGTACTAATGTTTAAAATTAATCGAATAAAATTTGGTGACTAAAGTGTGCAAATGCTAATGCATCAATTTCAAGGAATTAAAGCGAGGCAACAAAAAAACTTGTTTTGTTGAAGCTTTTTTCGTGGTGAAGTCAAACTACATAAAAAGTTGAATTGCCAAATCATAGTACCAATTACTACTACTACTATCACTCCTATCATTTCTATACTTTTTCTTGGATGAAGACTTATAAAATCACAGAAGAACTCAAGCCTGTCTCCAGTTAAACAAATACAGTAGAGTTTTTTTTTCTGTTATAGCCGATTCACGTGACCAACACATTTTACCTATTATTGTTCTTTTGGGAAAACGAAAACAGCCATTGCTTTTGAAAGTAAATCAAAAATTTTTTTTTTTGAAATAGATAGAAATTTTTTTGTTCATATACATGTATCAAAATAAAAAAAATTTTGTGTTCTTACATCGAAAAGTTACACATAAAAAAACAATGTAACAAAACACACACAATAAAGATATAAATTCAGAAACATTTGTCTCCATAAGAATTTCAGTGTAGCGATTTCAACGCGCGTAAGTGGTTTCTGCATTCGATGGCCCCGGATTTTCTATAAAAATTGCTTCAAGTTATAAGGAAAAAACTTAGACACATGAAACACGTTAGATCGATGCTGGAGATTGACATTCAGTAAAACTTTAATACACTGCCCTAATCAAGTGAACCAACCACACTTACATCGGTTTTTACTAACAATAATTGCTCTGAAAAGTTTGTCAAAGTCAGCTGTAAAAGTTTATGTCAATACTTGTAAAGGCATTGGCTTGATAAGCTTAATTGTTATATGACAATTGCCTTCAAAATGTCTCTTAGTTATGTTCTTATTTGTCTTTTTTTTTTTTTTTTTTTTGACTTCAGACTGATTTTTTTTCGTATTTACCATTTTAAAATGGTGAGCTAACCTTAATCTATCGTTAATTGAAAGCAGAAAATTGACCTACGGTTCCTCTGAATTACTATGCAGTATAAAACTGCACATTATAAGCACAGTCTGCTAATAAGGCTTACGTAGAACATGGTGCCTTTCTTGATAACGATGATCTTTAGTGAGCACTGACACTCAATTACAGAGATGCAAACTTTTTATTGATAAGATTATTGCTTCAAGGACCGGCCACACGTTTAGATTTTGGTATTACCCCTCTTTGCCTTGAGTGAGTTCGTTTTTCTAATATATGTGGAGATACTTCAAGGGACCTTTTCCGTCATCAGAAATTTTCTCTATGATATTTTCAATTGTGTTCCATAAAAAACCTTTTTCTTTATTGAACTTATGAAAATTGATATAGTTTAAATATTTGTACCTGGTAGTATTGATGTTTTTATAGATAATCAGTTGAAATATTTTTTTGTTTCTCAGTGATTTCGTCCCTCGTTACTGATCTTAAATACATTTGTCTTGTGCTTTATGTTTTAAATTTTTTTTAATTCTCTCTTTTTGAGATTTGCTCTTATTTTTTTCTAAAAACTGGGACAATACGCTAAATGCCTTTCTAAAAAATACACCATAGTATGGAAAAGCCTTATGCTATACCAGGTGTTTAAGATTTTTTTCTTTTGGTCTAGACCAGAACCATAAAGTAATACTCTGACTCTCTGTATACTCTAAATGCATACTGCTGTTTCAAATAACAAATGAACGACAAAGAGGTATAAATAGACGATATCTGACGGCCAGAAGTGTTAAAATTCCAAATTTCAATCGACTACAGATAGCCACCTGCCCATATTTACGATCGCCTGAGATCTTGGGAATGTCGTCACACAGAACATGGTACGATAGATGTGAAGTCTAGACACGGCCGACACCAGCTCATGTGCGCCTACATAACAAGTGGTTTGGCAGCCAGCCATTGGCACTCATGGACAGTGATGTCCATACAGACACGATAGAGCGCTAGATCGGCGTTGAATCTTGGAAACAGCTGACTTCTTATTGCCTTATAATAATAGGCTGTCTTACTTTTATTACCGCGCTTAGAAGGAGGGAAATGTATCCAAAAAATATATATAGGGAAAAAAAACTTCAACTAGGAGGAAGGAGATGTTCAGGAACAAAAAAAGATTTTAAAAAATACGTGTTTAAACTAAAAAAAATAAAGTTTGAAAAAAGTTTGAAAAATATCAAAAAAAAAAAGAAAATACAAAAAAAAAAAAATCAGATCATTTGAATTATTTTAAAATAAACTTTTACTTAAACCTCACTTCAGTCGTAATTTCTTTTTGTACTTAGGCAAAATACTGCAGTACTCTGTAAACTACAAAATGGTTACAAACCTTGAATAGTGGTTAACCGTTGAGCTGCTAACAACAGCGCGACCTAATAAATTAACAATTTTCTATGTAGAAATTAGTTGAATCTGCCTTCTTTGCAGTCAATCTCGAATACACAACTAGGTGATTTGACTATTATCTTCTTGTCTAACGGTCGTAGTTTAATTTGGTTTCTTTTTCTGTCCCAGAATGAAGGCAAATACGTAGTCAACAGCATTTAAGATAAATCCGCTAGTTAATTTATTTTGAAGTGACAGAACTTTGCCAAAATTGGGGGGTTTGACCCTAACCCCTACGAATCAGTTGTGGGAACATGTTGGCAACACTTTGCTTAGGTCCCGGTTGATTCTAAAGTTTCTAGTCGTGACACAATGTTTATTCATTAGAAATTTATTATAGAGATTGATCCAAACAGAAAAAAATTCATAAACTTCTACTAATCTTATGATCCTATGAATTTTCACAAATATTTTGGTATGATAATCTTAGCTCAATCGGACAAGAAGTTAAAAAATAAAGATCAAATTCGACAAAACACTGTGGCTAGTCATTACAATAGTTGACAATGAGAAAAATTTAGCCTAGAGTTTGACTCACAGGAGATTCATAAGTACGCTTTTTTAGTCTCTATGCCAAACAGCCGGAGAAAGTTGAAAAAAATAACAGCCCAAACTTGGTTGGGAAGGGTTCCTGAATCGATATAACTATTAAAAACAAGACTCCTTTTTCTCTGGTTTGGCTTCAAAATTAGTGTTGTGAAACTCTTGTTAACTTGTTTACAGACTTATAAGTTTGATGTGTTCGTTATTTCTGTCTGTTAGTGGGCCTGTATATCTGGGCTTCATTCACTTTCAAAATCAAAGGATTTTAAACGGAAAATAAACAGAGAGAGAGAGAGCTAACCAAAACTAAAAAAAAAAAAAGTTTTTTTGTTTACATGCTGCTAGGCGAAAAAAGAAATGTGAAGTTTTTTTTTTTTTTTCAAAAAATAGGTTTTGTACCACTTTTTTGTTTCTACTCTAAGCCAAAAAGAAAATATGATCCAATTTCTTCAACTGATATAAATACATGATTGATTCTTTATATCTCACTCCTCTTAAAATTTCCAATACAACTTTCTTTATTATTTATCTGACAGTTCTATATATCGTCATTAGCTATGAGCCACTATAATACATACAACTACACTACCCAGAGACAGATGGTCGGTACTGCCTACCAAGGACTCCCCACCATCAATCTGCAACAACAACATCAGCAAATGTTATCAATTCAAGAGCAGCCACAGTCACAACAACAGTGGAAACAGTCTCCAGTAAGACCAGAAATTCTTAACCCTGTCATGCCATACACATCAACTGCTTATGATTCGGGGGCAGCAGCGACGAGTCCACAGTACAATTACCAGTACCAGCTAGACTCCTCCAATTCTATGATTCCTCCCCAGCCCCAATACATTCACTGGAATCAACCTCAATTGCCTTTACCGGCTCCCATTCTTTCTCAACAAATGCATCAACAGCCTATTCAACAGCTCCAACAATCTCACATCCAGCCCCTTCCCCAGCACAGTCAGCAACAGCCTCGCATTGTTGACAACTCACTTTTTGATAGTACAAACAGCAAGGAACCTCATTTTTTGTACTGCAAGAAGTGTGCTCTTTTAAAACCGGCCGTTGAATTTGCCAGTACTACAGGTTTTTTCAATAATAACTGCAAACACTGCAGAAATTACCGTCGTAAAGGCGAAGACGCTAAATCTGAAGCTGTGCAAGAGATTTACAGAGTGGGTTCGTACGAACAGCTGAAAAGCACTCTTGCTGAATGTATTCACACGAGAAGATTAAGAAATACGCCATTGGTTTGCGTTCACTTCTACCTGGACCTTAACTTTGTTGCTGACAAAGAAACCAAAGAGGTTATTGACAACCCTCGCTTCTTAACTCCTGAAGGTCGCAGCACACTTGCTAATATGCTTATCAAAGAAGTCAAGACTGTTGATGCTTACTCGTACAACCACAGATCAACTCGTGTATTCAAATCTGGAGAGACTCACAAATACTTGTGTTCCCAGAGCACTGCTTTACCGTGGAGACAAAAGAAAACTAAGGCTGCGCTTGCCGCTGGAGTTGTAGCTTATGGTGCTGATGCGGATCTTCACAACTGCGGCGGAACAATTCTGATCAAGTTTCAGTCTCCCGGTCAATCTTATCAAAGGGTCTGTGTTGCATACTGTCATGATGTGAGCCATCCACCAAAAGTTTCAAAAAAATAAAAAAAACCCTCATACAATTACTATTGAATGAGAAATAATGTGAATGACCTATGTGAATGACTTGTATGTATCTAATATATTTGTGTATGTATACTATTAATCTTAAAATTTGTTTTGCTTTACTTTGTTTATGAATAGAGTCTTGTAGAGCGATTGTCCTTAAATCCATTTAATTGAATTTTTTTTCACTGTCTGCAATTCTTTTAATGTTTACTTTTCAAATACTGTTATGACTAAAGTTTGAAAACGGCGGAAAAACAGCCGAACTGAAACTTGAAAGCGGCACTTATTTATTGTATTTAAATTCTGTGATTTTATCCCTTTTAGTAACTGCTATATACTAGTTATATATTTACAAATATAATTGCAAATAAAAATTTGAAAACTGGCTTCAGTAACTTTTCAGAAACGCTGAAACATTACAGTTTGCAGGCCGGTTAGTCCCTGCTTTAAAATCCTTTTTTTTTCTAAAGTGATAGTAAAACTAGAATGCACACGTTAAGTCTTTTTTAGTTACTGTACCCTAATAACTACGTTTTTCTGATACATGATATCTATGTAATCGTTTTTAGTAGATATCTTGACGAAAAGACAGAAAAAAGCTGTGAATTTAGAATTTCATTTTCAAACTTTGATTGTAGTGTGCTTACAAAGGTTATGACTTGAGTAAATCATTTAATACTAAGTTTACTTGAGTAAAGTCACCAATTTTCATGATTTTTTTCAATTTCAGAGATAAAAACTTGTTAAAGTTTTAATACCGAATTTTAGCTTGATGGAAATATTCAATTGTAAGGAAAAAATTTTTAGTGCTTGTAAGCATAACTTTCAAACTTAACTGATAAAACATCGTCGCTATAAAATCTAAATATTAAGATTTATAAAAGAAATTGAGAAATGAATATAAATTGATGATGCAAATAAACAAACTTGTATATTTTAAGTTCTGTCAGGATTTAAAAAAAGTGAAAATTGATGAATGCCCAAATCAAGGGTAAAAGTTTTAAGCTCTTATAAACCTTATGAATCTTATATGTTTTAATGCACTAGTAATAACTTGATTTACTGTATTAATAAGATAAGATGGAACAGTTAAAACAACATGACTTTTTGATAGTCTAGTTTGAACAACAAACTTTGTAACAAGAGATGTTAATAGTGAAATTTAAAATCATCGTTTATCGGTCGGATCCTCGGTACTCTTTTCTTGTTTTTACTCTATTAAAAAAAAACATTTAGTTACTTGAACTAATTTTGTCAAAAATTTGAAAAAAAGACCTTGACAATTTGAGTGATTATTGACCATTTAACTTACGAATTTTGAAGTCTTTTCATTGTTTATATTATATTGGTAAAGTTGAAAGATTTACCCAAAATTGAGCCTATTTGTAGCTTGCCTTATAACGCAGGCATCCAAATTTTGAAAACTCTTCCGTATGCCATGAAGGCTACTCCACATTACAAACTTAGTGAACTGATAACTCACGACATGGAAAAAAAAGTCTGATGCAAAGGTCTAGTAATGTTTAGTACATATAGAAAACGCTGACCAAAACTATCTGTAAACTATATATTTTGATCCTTTTTAAACAGAAGATACAATTTACTCAACTGTACAAACAAAAAAGAATGTTTCATTATTAGTCTTTGTTGTGAATTATTTTTGGATTACGGATTGAGCTCCATTAAATATAACCGCTTGATTCTTATTTTTTACAACACTATCTAACAGCCTCAATCTTACCAGTTTACTAGTAGCAATGCTGTTGTGATTAAAAAAAAAACACTCCAATTGGTTTTTTTTATCTTCTTGTTTTCTTCACTACTAAAAATAATTAATTTATGTGTAATTTGATTAAGCGAAATTGGTTTGGTGTTAACCGGCTTTAGTGGTGAGCCCCCAAAGGTTAAAAGTTTTAGCTTGCGGTTTGAACTGTAAAAAATCGCCTAAAGTTTCCAAACTTTAAGCTTAAGTCTTAGGAAAACTATATACTTGGCAAAAAGAAGATTAATTGAGTTAGTCCAAAACAACTTTTTATGAGAACCAACAAGTATGCGGGTTCAATCGGCCCCAAGGGGTAGCGCCAATGACAACAGCTTTGTTCACTACCAAAAAAAAAACGTTTTTAAAAAATTTCATAGTTTGGCTTGTGATTTGACTAGTAATTATCTTGAAGTGTGGAAAAACCCCATTTCATTAAAGCTTCTTCTAGTGATTTAGAGTCATGAGATTGGGGCTCAATGTTATACCATGAATGATTATGTTTTTGGCGTTATTTGCGGACCAAGCTACATTTAACTAAACTTAGTATTTAAGCACCGGTACAAATTTTTCATGTTTAGAGGTCTTGAAATCAAAAGTTAAGAAAAATTAGTAAAAAAACTCAACAATCAAAATCTTTTCCGAAAGTCGTTTTAAAGATTTTTGAAACAGAAACAAGCCAATGGTATCTTGTATATATTGTATTAGATTTCATCCTTAATTCAGTTAATTATCTCTCTTTGTAATTAATTGAATTTCTTTTCTTTTCAATTTTTTTCAGATAATCACAAAAATAGTTTTTCCCGAAAATCTGGGATTTAATCATGTTAGGTCCTTTTTACTCGATCCTGAACTTTCAAAGGTAATTATTTTGTAAAAATGAATTTTCTTCGATTTTTTTTTTAAGTTAGATAATTTACAGAACTAAATAAACTAAAAAGGAAAACTTCAAAATATAATTGTTTTTGAAATTTCTTTCAATATTCTTTCTTTAACCCATAAATGCTAATGTATTAAAACAAAGGATATGTTTTACGACAAAAAACGTGATTGCCTGAAAAGATTTAAGTCCTATTAAGTTTGCGGAAAAAACTTTGAAATCGTTAAGAAAAATCACAATTCCAGTTGAATTTATATTAAAAAAACAGCATAACGCATTTAAGTAAGATAAATACACCTTGTAAGTCAGCAAAAAACAGCGGATATATACATGTACTAACAAAATTTGAATATTAAATATTCTACAAAAGAAAAGGACTTAAAATATTAATTAAAAAAAGAACGTACTAATAGCTCCTACTGGTAAAAACGGAGGATAATCCAGCTATTTCTATTTTTGATGTAAAAGATATTTGTTACATTTCTATAACCTTTTAATTTTGTTAAATACATCAGCTCAATCAATTTTTAAAAAAGTTTTTATCTGTTTTTTTTGCCATTGAATCAAAAAGTTGCACACACAAAAACATGATTTCAAAAATCATCAAAAGAATACTTCAATTCTTCAATAATTGTCTTGACGAGACTCTCAAAATAGCGTTTTCAACGCACGCAAGTAATTCTGCATTCGATGGCCCCAGATTGTCTATGGATTGCTTCATGTTCCAAGGGAAACGAAACCCAATTGCTTGAGGATTTTCTTGTTAAACCCCGGACTAAGGACATTTTAAAAACATTGAAAATACGAGAATACTTTAAAGTAGATGCAAGTTTATCGATTTTTTTTCAAAAGTTAAAAAAAAAAGTTCTTACAATTCAATTTAAAGACAGCTGCTTTAATCAAAAAAACTTCAGGGTTTCTTTTTTCAACAAAAGTTTTAAGAATTAAATTAAAAATCTAACTTTCACCGATTCAAATACATGAACAATAACTTGGCTCAACTATCTTGATTGTGGAGCTTTTTGTATTTTAAAACAGTGATTTGAAGTATTTTACCTTTGTTAAAAAGAGTTTCTGTTTCATGTTAGTAACTCCCAATCAATATTTTCTCAAGCTGTGGAACCGATAATTCTTTTTAGATTTTTTGAGTTGAATCCCAATTTGGAAAAGTGATTTACCTCAGCTAATCGATAGATCGTCAGCATTGAAAAAGATTAACATGAAGTTAAGTACATAAAAAATTATCAACAAGCTGCTGCTCTCCTAAAAAGCTTTGATACTGTATAGAAATTTACGAAAAATTTTGTAAAACAGTTCAAATAAGAAGGATTAACGTACGCTTAACAAAAAAAAAGTTTCAAATGTTGAATACGTACAGGTCTTCTAGGGTTATCAAACGTTTGGGGGGTTTGATCATGGATGGAGTTAAGACCGCTTTCTACTTAGAGCTTCAAAATGCTTGCTCTCTCAATTAAAAGCTTCAAATTACTAACAATAATTTACTAGTAAACTTGTTTTTTACAGTTTGAATTATTGATGATTTTTTTAATACAATTCTGATAAAAAATTATTACAAAGTCAATAAACTTTGAGCAAAAATTTTTTTCTTATGCACAACTAAAATAATTATAGAATTAAACATGAAACATGATAGACCTTGTTCCGATGACACTTTCTAATCATTGCAACAGTCTGAGTAGCGTTTGGTTTAGACCAATATAGCTTATTGAAAATCTCGGAATTAAAACACTAAGTGTTTCAAGCTTCATAAGATTGCTACTTTGATATGCTTGCTGTATCTCAAAAGTTTCAACAAAATCTTAGTCGTTTGCTCTAACCTTTGAAAAAGTCTGGGAGTTGCTTATCCTAGTTAACCAAGTTTTGTCGGTTCATTTAGTTTTACAACTTCGGGGTTCACTTGATTTTTTTTTTAAAAGTATCGGGAAACTAGAAACACCAAAGTTACACGTTTAATTATGAAGATCCTTTTTTAAACATTTCTCAGTTGTACCCTTTTTTTCAACCCTAAAACAATTTGAGGTCGATCAAATATCAATTTAAAGTCTTTCAATCTTGGTTAACACAAGCCTTTTTTTAAGATTAGAGAGCTACACTGCTCTTGTATATTTTTGGAAGTTTCTTTTTTGCCGCTATTGATTTACTTCTAAAAAATTTGAAGATATTTGAAGATTCTTTTTATTAAGGAAAAATGACAATGGTAAAAATTCTGTTGTATAAGCTTGCTTAAGAAGAGACATGAAGTTTACTTACAATCATTTTAAAAAATATAGAAATTTACTAGTGTTTACAAACCACAGCTTTCTACACAATCTTTTTATGCTTTATGATTATAAATAAATATTAATCCAAACTGTAGAAACTAACAGTTGCCGAGATTGTTTTAGTTACAAGATTTTCAATTGATTACAGATAATTTGCTTTTGAAATATCTTGAATGAAAAAAAAAAAACTAAACTTTAGCGAGAAAAAAAGTGTAATAGCGTATAAGTTGAATAAAATGCTTTGATACCAAAAGATTTTATGTCTTTGTAGCATTCATTCATATTTTGAAATGAATTGAAGAAAAAAAAATTTTACAGGATAAACAGTAGTATTAAAACTTCAGAATCAAAAAGGGTCAGTTGAAAGTATAATCATTTGCTTACTTCAACTAAAATTTAAAACTACTCAAAATAACTTACCCAGTTGCCTTATGAAAAATTTTAAAATCATAGATTGAATAAACGAGTTCTAAAATGATGTAGGGTCTTTTTATTAAAAAAGAGTAGTGCTGAACCAGGCGCATTATTTTTTTGGTATTATGAAAACCATCCTCCCAAAATTATTAATGGTTTTTTCACAGTTCCAACGAAATCAATTGAAATTTTTTTTTGCCAAACTTGCTTCTATTTTTTATTTGCAATGGTTTTTGTATCAAATAGTAACATTTCAAACAAGCTCGAACCGCATTTACCAATTCTAGTTTTAACGCAACCACAGAACTGCTGATAAGAAAAAAACACAACAAACTTGTGATGGTGCACTTGCTGTCCTGTAAACTTTTAACTTATATCTAAAAGTCATCCAGTCTTCTGTTCATTCTTTTAAATTATTTTTAAACAGTTATTAGCAAACAAATAGAGATCAAAGTAATAATTTCAAAAAAAAAAAAAGAAGAAGAAAACAAGCACCTTCAGAGAAACCAACATGTCATCATTCACACCAGCTGTACTCAAAAAGCCGCGGAGCAATCAGCTTTATACCGCGACATTTATTTACTATTTACCGACTATAGGGCGGCTTTTAAAATACCACCTACTGGACCAGAATTGGCAAATTCTTGTGATTGGTCCTATTCAGTTAGTCAAGCAGTTGATGGCTAACGCAAAAAGCTTTGTAAACGGACTTGTGGATACTCACATTGGATACTTCAAAGCTTTGAAAAAGGCCTTATTCTGAAGAATTTGGTTAGTGTGCTGTAACGTGTCCTATGAGTATTACTTCTTTTTTCAAAAAATTTTATGCTTCTAAACAATGTAAAACTACCCGTTTTATGCATTCTTAAAAAAGAAGAGATGGGCCCCGATTATACAAGTTTCGCAGACAGCGCGTAAGCACAACAACTAACGATGTGACTCAGTCAGCAACTCGAAAAATAAATGAATAGAATGTAAAAATTTAAAAAGATTATGTAGGTTTTAATTTAGTTTATTTATTTAAATCGTTTATTCAATAAAACTGTTATCAATGCAATCTGACGGACGAGATATTTCCAACTATTTATCTACCAACTAGGCAAACAGTCAAAATCTAGCGGTTTGGGAGTGGCCCTCATCGACGCCCGCCTGAAGTAGACGTCAAAAGCACCTTTTTCTTGCCCTTTCTGCCGGCACCACCGTTGTTATTGTTGTTCGCACTAGTCAGGGCCGATAAATCGGCCCACTCAAGACTGTGTTGAGTACTTTGTGACAAACTATATAGATCATCACTATCATCATTTAAGAAATAAGGATCGTTTCTGACATCTGGCACACGGGTGCCCCAAACCGTCTTGGTAAGTTTTGGTTTGGCCGAATTTGTAGAAGCAGTCCCTGCTGCATCACCACTCTCAGACCCATCGCCGGTCGCCACCAGTGCAGGTGTCTGCACAGGCGGAAGCGAAGGCGCCTCTCGCATGCTTCGCTTGTACTCTTCCTCAGCTGCCGTAGTACCTTCTGGGAATCCAGAATCGCCACCAATGTCGATTCCAGACTCACGCAAAAGATTCTCCCGTAATTCAGACTTTTCCTGTCGCTGAATCCGCCGCGCCTGTGTGTTCTCCCGCTTCTTCTTGTCGGCTTTGAGACGTTTGCGCTTGCCAAGTTCCTTCGCAAACTGGTCTAACGTGGGTTTTGACATGTTGGAGATATTCCACCTGCACTCTATGAATGCAACTTGCGTGCCAGCAGGGATGTTTCCCATATATTTAAGTCGTTTTTTGAGTTCGTCGTTAATGTAATTTCCAAACACTATGTTGTCAACTTTCACAACAAGCGAGCTAGGCATTGTACTGTATGCACCTCCATACTCAGAACGAAGAAGCTTAACGTCAAGCGGCGCCAAAAAGTACTTAATGTCAGAATCAAATGCGGTCTGGTAATAGTAATATGCTGTATTATCGTCAAAATGATCGGCTGTAACGATTTCTTCACGTATGCGCGACGAACCAATTGACAAGAGACTAAGTGCTTGGGCCTCCTCTTCCTTAAAAATTTCTTCAGCTTCAAACATATGTTTTTTAACTCGACTGATAGCTTGATTGTGGTACTTAGCCAGCGCCTGATCCTGGTACAGAGCGAGCTCTTCGTTGCGCTGAGCTTCTAGTTCACTGAGCTCACGATTTAGTTCTTTAAAGATGTACTCACGAGAGCCTTTCACCAGCCTAGAGTATCGCGAAAGAATGTTGTTTTCCTCGATCGCAGGAACCTCCGTAAACGCGCGCTTTGTAATCAGTGGATGGTCAACATTGTTATTGCTGACTGCACTTAGGGGCACTGAGTTGGCATGGCCCTGTGGGCGGAACATCAAATTCAAAACAACATCCTGGCCCTCCTTCGGTAGCTCAAACCGTTCATCAAACAACAAAAAGGAGACCGGTTTCACATAATTCAACTTGATATCATCTGAACACAGAGGGCACTCCACCACTGGGGGTTTCTGATACAGCTGTTGCAATTGCTGTGCTGATGGGTTGTATCCAATACTCACACCGTTGTGCAGAGACGCTGCAGAAGCTGATGGAGGAGTCAAAGAGGTCGAGCCGGTGACCGACTCTACATAACGCATCAAACAAGGTAAACACATGATGTGCCCACACTGCAGCATACGTGGAGCCTTGGGAATATCCTCGAGGCAAATTGGACAAGCTGAAGGGCGCGCAAGAATCCGCATAACGCGTTCCATAGGTACCGGAATCTCAGAGTCAACTAGCAACGGCGAGTATACTTCCGGATCACGCGGATCTAGTACAAAACGGCAGGTAGTGTTAATATAAGTAGTTTTATCAGTGGGTGGGTGATGGCTGCTGATAGAGTAGAGGTTGTTACTGTTATTGTTGTTAGAGTTTGAGTGGTAGCTGCCAGACGACGGCCGTCTTCTGGAACCCCCGCTGGGGTTACCATCGTTGCGTCGCGACGAAGCGTTTCTAAAGTCGTAACTCGAGCTTGGCTGATCAAGCATATGCGTCAGCGATATCTGTCCCTTACGGTTTCGGTGAACCAGTTCCGCCTCATCGATGTAGTCGTCCAAATTCCACCTGTTGCCGCCAGCGTTGTTGTTATGGTTTTGTTTGTTAATATTGGTATGTTGATGGTTGGGTCTGTGGCGAGACTGCTGTTGGTGCTGGCTGGTACTGCTGTTAAGTTGCTGCTGGTGGTTTTTGTTTTTGTTACTGCGTCTGGACTTGTTGTTGCCACTTTTCGTGCCCTTTGGCTGAATTGGAGGCTGCGCCGAGGACTGTTCGCTTGAAAGCTCGCTGGGATGCTCGGGGGCAGCCACAACCAGATTCTTAGGTACAAACGCAGGAACGTTGGCGTCAAACTTGTAGGAGTCGGTCATCACACAAAATCAAAGGTAGATGGAAATTTTTCAAAAAAAATTAATGCGAATAAATAGCTAGGAAAATAATAATGATAATAAAACAATAGTATATATACAAGATCGTGAATCGTCGTGAATGCAATGAGGGAAAAAATTAAATAAAATTTTTGAAAATGAAAATGATCCTCGAAGGTGAAAACTGTTTCAGTTAACTATTGTAGCTGTCACAGCTTGAAAAAATTGAGAAACAGAAAAAGAATAAAATTCCCCCTTGAGCAATGGAGTATTATGGGGATACTACGAATCGTAGCTGTAGACTGAACCGAGACAAGAAGAGAGAATGGATTGTGACGTGAAGAGCATTTCTAATTTGCTGAAGAAAAAAAAACGAAAAAAAAAAAAAGCAAATGATTTCTGCCTTGAAAAAAAAGAGACAATTAACAAGTGGTTTAAGTTTCAACTTACAAGTGTTAAGTGTCATTTAAAAATGTGCCTTAGATTAATAATTAAAGTTTTAAGTTTTATTTTAAAAAAGTGTATTGAGTTGCCATCAGTCTACTGAGATCTGGATTCTTAAAAAATCTATGATAAAAAAACAAAATCGTGAAAAATAATATGAGTCAATTAGTCAAGATAAATAAAATAAAAGAGAATGTCAGTTAAAAGTTTGTTTTTTTGATATCCTGGTTTTCAGTAATTTCGGTGCCTTTAAATCCTGACATGAGAAGATCTGCACGCGAATATCTTCGCACCGCTTCGCCAATGATTCCGGGGAAAGCACTGAAAACCCACGAGAAGCGAGCATAGAAAGGAAGAGAGAGTCTACCAGTCTCGCCTTCAAGAACCGCCTTGGCAATCTGGCTGCCGACGTCACGGGAACTTAGAATAGGGCTCAGAAATTTGTCAGGGCATCGGATGCCGCCAAACATGTCAGTGTTGACGTGTCCAGGAAGGACAAGCAGCGTGGCAATTCCGGTAGGTCGGCTCGGAGCGTCTGGGGCTTCGGAGACAGCGTCGGGATAATATTTGTAAGGGTTGGTCAGCTCGTGGGTCAGGGCATCATGCATACCTATGAGACCTTGTTTAGACGCACAGTAGGCAGTGAGCTGAGAAACGCCAATGGTGCCGAGCACAGACGAAATATTAACAATGTGACCTTTACCGCGCTTGATCATGCCAGGAACAAAGGTCTTGATGGTCCAGAACGGAGCCAGCAAATTGACGTTGATAACCTTGAAAATGTCATCGTCAGGGAGATCGAGAAGCAGCTTGTCGTGAGCAATACCTGCGTTGTTGATCAACACTGTTGGCCGGAGCTTTGAATAAATATTTGAAATCTTCATCTGAGCAAGGGCAAGATCCTCCCGGCTGGTCACGTCGCAGACCAGAAACGTCGTGTTAGATGGCGCATCCCATTGCATGTCAAGCGCGAGGATGAGAACCGAGAAACCAGCCCGGCTGAACTCCTCTACTATATAGCGGCCAATTCCATTTTTACTTCCGGCGCCCGTGATCACAATGAGGTCGGTTGCTGGGTCAAGCTTGAACGGCGCACGTCGGAGGTAACGGTCAAGCCAGAGGACTACCGAAACCAAAGTAACCAACACGGTGTACCAAGTGAAAAATTGTGCTGACGGCAGAGCAAAGACCAGAGGAATGAGAATAATCGGGTTGAAAATACTAAGTCTCAAGGCCTTGACGACATCGTCGATAGTTATCATTGGAATGATATTTTTTTTTTTGTTGGTTGTTAGGGTGCGCGAGGCTTGTGATTTTTCAGAAAGTGGGCTGTAGGAACAGGGGTGTCGGCAACTCAAAAAGAAAAGTAGATTATTAACTGAAAAAAATGAAAAAAAGTTAGACAAATACAAAATCTGCGTGAACAGAAACCAAGCTATTGAAAAGAGCCCTGAAGGAGTTGAAAGAAGGTGATGCTGGATAATAGACTGTAATTTTTTTTGTGCAAGAACACCTGTCAAACAAGTCCTACAGAGTATCTAAACAAAGAAGACCAAAAAAAAAAAAGGAAACATTTTTGTGTCCTAAAAGTTTTTGACATATGTCAGAATGGAAACATTTGATTATTTGATGACGACAACTACACGACCAAATCTGGCAGAAGGGTTGGTGAGCTTCAACCTCTCTTCTTTTTCTTCTTTTTCCCTCTTACAAATCCCTTTGTTAATTATTGTTGTTGTTGATTTAGGCTCGCGCGCATGACAATTATAAAAATTTGACCGTTTTTTTTTTTTCCCCCCTAACTTCCGGCCCTTTCCCTGGATTTTTTCCACAATTCTTGTTCGGTTTCTGGAGAGCTGTTTTTGGATCAGAGCGCGTTGAGTTGTCGCAGCTCTACGTTTGACAAAACGTCTTCCAAAATCCTGCGGCTCATTTGCAGAAAACTGAAATCTATAGAGCTCTTCATGCAAGTTTAAGAAAACGTTCATTATTTTAACACAACCACCTTATATTCCTGAAAGTGATATTATTTAGATTGCAGAATCCAGTAAATAAATATCACACACACAAATGAATCATCACAAGTATACTCTTCAGTTTTCTGTGTACAAAGTCATAATAAATAGAATTCGTCAGCATTAAAAATTATACATGTAAATATATATAAAAGAGCCATAGCAATGAACAAAATAATGAAAGATCAATACAAACTATGCACAAAACTGTGAAAAAAAATAAAACTCCCCCGGAAAAATATAAACACTGATATTGATAAAATGATAAAAAGTTTTAAGGTTTTAAAAAAAAAGTCGTAAAGTTTTTTTTGTTTATTTGTTTTCAACTTTTGATCGAAAAACCTTTCGCCCTGCGTGACATGATCTTCATTTTTCGGTAGGCAGACATGGCGGGTGCTTCAATAGACGATGGCGTGCGCTGAAGCTGCTGCTGGTAAGACGATGACTGTGTGTACTCTGAGTTGATGCTACTGGTAGTGCTGCGTGGGGTCATGGGAATGGTGATGTTTGTGGTTGAAGTCGAGTTGTTATCATAGTCATCGAAATCAGGAGAAAAAATAGATGATTCGTCGGCGCTACTAGCGCCAGTTGTAATTTTTGTTTGGTTAGACCGGTCCGAAATAAATGAATAATGCGTCTCGTCATCGTTCGGGCTGTATTCAATAGTGGAAGAAGAGGAAGATATGGACATAGAAAGACTTCGCACAATGCTTTCAAGATAGTGCAAGAGATTGTAATTATTGTCAATTGTGCCGCTGAAAATATCGCTGTGATTGTGCAAATGCTGAGTCCAGTTATGTAGAGTCGGAATAAACGCAATTTTTCCTAAGAGAGCGACAACAAACGCTTCTAGATAAAAATGAAAAAGCTCGTATATTTTACGGGCCTCAGAGTATAAACCCTGGGAAACCAAGTATCCACAAATAAGATGAAGATCGTCAGCAACAAGTTCGGACTCATCATCTACGTGAAGAAGGTCTTCTATAACTTTAACCACAGACATATCGCAGTACTCAAGGTCCAGGCCCCTGTCCTTTGGACTCATACTCTTGATAGAAAGTAGTGTGAAAACAAACTTGCTGTTGAAGCGCTTTTCATCAGACAGATTGCTCATAGTTTGAAAAAACTGAGGCAGCGCAACCTCACCCAGAAGCATGGAATAAATAAAGCTATTAGAGCTCTCGGGGTACTTGAGTATCAAGTAACTCAGAATATCACGGATTCCGCCTAGACATATAGAGGTTGAAAAGTTACCTCCAAACAGAGCTGACATTGCATAATGCTCTCTAGATGACAAAGACGGGATGAAATCAGGCACCACATGTTGCCCAGGCATGCGTGATAAAGTTTTCATCACCGAAGGAAAAAGTGAGTCAACAACAGCCTTTACAGGTTTTAATGATAGCTTAACTGGTTTAGTGGCAAGTTGGGGTGGAACCATCACAGTCTGGCAAATTTCCAGCATTTTAGGAGATAAAGTGGGCGTGGGCGGAGCCTGGTGAAACACAGTTGTTGATTGTTTGGGTGAAACCAATGCGGCGGAAGATGACGGAGTGGTTGGCGACTTTAATGCTTTTTTGTTTTTGTACACTACCGTATTTACTTGAAGCGGCTTGTGGATGTAAACAATTGGAGAGTCAAGAATGGTGGTTTCATTGTCGGCACCGCTGTGAAAAAAATCGAGACGGGCGGAGCACATGAGCGATCCGTCAATTAAATTAAAGCAACTGAGTGTGCCGGCCGAGTCTATCGTCCAGGCTTTGCCTTTGGGGCTGCTAATGTCGACTGAAACCACAGGCGGTGGTAGCGGGATTGAGCGAGATACAACTTTTTTGGTGCGCACGTCAGACACAACAATACCATGGTCAGACACGCGAGAGACCTTACCACTCTTGCTCCACTGAAGGAACCGTGAACACTGTGAGGGAACGGACTGGCCGTGGGGTAAGGGTACGTTTCTAATTTTTTTGGGAGCAACTGAGCTTGACTCAACGTTTACAGTGTAGATCTGAAGGCGGTCTGACCCATGCCGCAGCAGAGCCAGGCTCTGACTGATCTTGTCCTTGCAAGAGTAATGCCAAGACAGAGCCTGAATGTTTTTGTCTAGTTGAATGGTGTGGATTGTTTTTAGACTGTTGGTGTTTGAGTTGTTGCCTGAGCTAGAGCCAAAGTCATTCTGGCAAATGCGAACGAGGCCTGAGGCGTATCCAATAGCGTAGTAGCCGCCTGCGCATGGTGCAGCGGCGATGCTTGAGACCGTGGCCGATTGAAACTGCAAGCAGCCATCTATGTTGACGAACGAAAGTTTATCTGGGTTGTTGAGGTCGAGTTGGAATATTGCGCCGTCACGCGTGCCTAGCAGCACGTGTTGCTGTGTGTCGGGGGCCCAGCAAGCAACTGAGATTTTAAATTCTTCGGGTATCAGCCATTCTGCGACAGGCGTCAGTCCGATAAGACTAAAGTCGTGTGGATTGAGACTGAACTGGTAGATTGCAATGATGTTCTGTGAAGGCGTACAAAGCAGTAGATCTTGGTTAACAACGAGCAGGTCAGTCGAATGTAACGGGAAAGGGACCTTAAAATCGGGGGCTGGTTGGATTAGCGAATGGTTGTAAAAGTAGAGATGGCCCAAGTCAAAGACCAGAATATTGTTTCCAAGAGCCACCACGGCGGTCATTGTGGGGAATAGTATTTAGACAAGATGATCAAAAGCAAGAATTAGGCCAGCTAGATTGCAGAGACTGAAAAAAAAAAATTAAAAGAAGAAATTGAAAAAGAGAAAAAAAAAAACAAGAGGAATGGATGGAGATATATTTATTGAACCCAGCTATTTGGGTTTTTATGGTTCATACATCAAAATGGGAAAGTTGCAAACAAAGGCAATTTTTTATTATTATTTACATGAAAGGTTGAAAAGAAATTTTAAGGTTTTTAGCTTCTTTTTTTTTAAAAAAAAAAGAGGTAGCTGTAGCAGTTGAAAAAAATTATTAAGAATTTTATATTTCAAGACTCGAGATCACTATAACTATCGTAACAATCTTTAGAATCAGGAAGCACATTACTACAAGGATAGATTTGGAAGTATTGTTACACATGAATTAGTAGTGCAAGATTTGCCAGTTTGAACATCGAGTTCACGCCTGTTTTATTACATTCCCACTGGAAGGCCATTATGGTTTTATAGACGAGCACTCTCATTTTTATCTCTGGTCCAGCCTTCTTCTCAAAATCAAAGACAGAGCAATTTTAGCCCAGCCAAAAGATACCCACAATTACGTATATTAGTTACAAATGAACCCTTATGCTGCATATCACCTACACAGACGACGCGATACCGTCCAGATACGCCTGCAAGAAACCATCATGATACGATTACCGGGCCTCGTGGACAACGACAGTAGTATAAGAATTTTTAAAAATAAACAACAAACAATAATTGTTATAAAAATTTTAGAAGGCTGTAGTTTGTGCACAGTCATTGGCAGTCTGGAAGCCAATCTATCTAAATTAACAAAAATCAGAGATCTATGCTTTTTTTTTTCTTGTATCCTCAAGACCAATGATGACACATACTGTTATCAACATTGGTACATCTTTATTATCGACGCCAATTGTCACTGATTATAGTGTTCTTATTTGAATTTTTTTGAATTTAATTCATATATAGGCTTTCTTGCCCAGATTTCAAAGTGAGCAAAAGTTTACTGTTTAGCTCTTTAGCTAACAACCAACTGCATTTAAAAATAATTTTGGTCAAAACACTCTAAAAGCTATCGTGTTATTTTTTTTTGAAAGAATAAGTAGCAACACGACAGTTGATATAGCAATTAATGAGGGCTGCCGATGGGAACCGGAAAAAAAAAATAAAAAATAAAAGAACGCATGGTCATGATTTATTTTACAAAAGTTTCTCCAGACGTTCTTCAAAGACAAAGCCTAATTTCCTTTTTCAAAAAAAAAAAAAAAAAAAAAAAAAAAAAAAAAAAAAAAAGAATAAAAAAAAAAAAAAAAAAAAAAAAAAAAAAAAAAAAAAAAGGAATTACAAATTAAACAAGCAACCTTGAAACTCATTATCTTGGATAATAAAACAGATTTCATCTGATCTGGATTTACATGCAAATTGAAATGATTCTCGATGATTTTTAGAAAAAATTAATGTATATATAGATTAAATTTTTGCTGGCTTCAGGCCTTTCGTACTGAGTTACAGTTCCACAAATCTGCAGTGATGCCAATCTCCGTACACTGCCAGCTTGAATTAAGTCGTAGCCAGCATTGTTACATTGGCACTCGGTTTACAACTTTGGCCAACTGCCTGAGTGCGCACCCATAACTTAATTACGAAAACAAAAAAGATTTTGTGTTTTCTAAATGGATTTGGATCCAGTACTTTGGGATGATGGGAAAAAAAACCTGCACCGTCTATCATTTGCTCACGATACCATCTGAAAGATCAATTTTTAAAAGAGCGTCAAATTAAAAAAAGACCGTGATCAATGAATAAATATTCTGAGGGTAATCGTTAATTTTAATGGTAGGCAATTTGACCATATCAGCTGGCTTAAGATTTTTTTTGGGCAGGTCGTAAATTCATCTATCTCTAATCCAAGTAAAATAAAGCAAACAAAACCTGTGTTATGAAGAAATTTTTTTTTCTAACTGGATAACTATGCTAACTTCACAAGTATGCATGAAAATTAAAACCAAACTGCCATTGATTGCGCGCAAATGAGCAGCTAACAAACAATCTTAGAGTTTTTTTCATGCAACAAATCTGAGATATGAGGCGAACACCGGAGATAAATCTTGGAACCATGTAAAAAAAAAAAAAAGGCAACTGTGCTGTCTGAGTCTTCAATACTGACAAGAGTTTTTGCACTGCACTGGCCAAAATTTCGTGTTTTAAACTCGTGGCTATTACAGGAATATCAAATTTATAGGATTGAACATCAACAGATGGCTATTAAAAACTGTTTTTTTTTTTTACTGAGCAACATTTTGGCTGGTTTGTGCTAAATCCTCCATCGTACCGCTATAAGCAAATTGATGATATTGGTAAAGTCACAGAAAAAAACTGTAGCACTATAAAAAGAAGACACTGGTTTCTACAACCAAAGGCTCTATGCAGACGAACTATGGAATAAGGTATTAGCAGATAGATAACAGATTTATGTATTCTTAAGCGTTTAATTGTTTATGGGCCATTCATTGTTGTAACATCTACAGCTCATCTGGCGGGTAGATACCAGGAACTGGCAATAGAAAAATACGTACAGTAGCCGCTCTCTTAAATATTTTTGTTTCGAAAACCTTTTAGTTGTCAGATTTCACAATTTTACTGCAAATACCAATCACTATTTTATTTTTTGCGTGCTAAAAAATTAAACAGTTGTGCAATGTGGTTACATTTCCAAAAACTTGTCAACCGCTTTAAAATCCTTATTCGTACTACTGACTATGCAACCAAGCTGTAAATTTTTTTAAAAAAATTAACAAAAAAGCAGTGTGACTGCTACACTCTACTTGGTAAAAACCATGTTTTCTTCAAAGCATGTTTGAAGAGTTTTAGCTTATTGAAAACAATATAACAAATTCAACTGAGTGATTGAATTTTTTTGAAACCGACTTTTCAAGATCACTTTAACTTGATACCAAAAAATGGCAACTCTTTTCATGGTTTGGCAATTGATTTAAAAAAAAAAAATTTAACGACATGGGCAAATATCTCTGACACCCATTTTGAAAACGGAACTTGTAGTGAAGAATAAAATTTAAATTTACGCATGAATACTATCATTGACCCTTTCTAAAACTGAACTAGACCGGCAGTTCTCTAAGCAAACAAACTACATCAACCGTTGACTCTCTCTCTCTAAAAACTGAAATTAATTGAATAAACTACCTGCAAATTAACTTGTCTAACCAAACAGGCAATCTGACTCTCTTTAACAATACTGTGCTGGACCCCAAAAATTACTCCGCCAACCAAGCCAAGAATGCTCAAAGCTTAACTCCCCGAAAAGAAACCTACACATAATCTCTCAGGCCAAGTTTTCAAAAAATTATTTTCAAGATATACGAGCGTTAATTAGGTTTAACTTTTAACGCAGCAACAATTAGGTTTTTTTTTTTTTTTTTTTTTGATAATTCTTTCTTTCTTTAAAGAAACACTATATCTATTTTGTTCAGGGATACAGAAAGTCTCTTTTATGTACGCTAAGGTCCTAACTAAAAAGACTACGAAACGTTATAATTTTGTTCTTGATAAAAACAGTTACTACGACGGCTTTTTACCCTTTATTAAGAAACTCTCTTATCAAACTCTCAATTCGTCAGGGTTACGCCGAAAAGTAGCAGACCCTAAATTGAGTATCTCTTGTTATAGTATAATATAACTAACTGTTTAAAAGAGAATTAACTTGTATTAGATATGCTTACTTCTAAAAAGCAAACAAAATTCCCAAAAACACTTTAGAGTTGTAACCCCTCCCTGTCTATCTTTTAGTCATCCAAAAAAAAAACTGAAAAATAGGGCAAACTTTAACAAAACTATTAAATAGTAGAATTGACATCTCAAGTATAGGATAGCCTGTTGGATGCGGCTAGTTCTTGATTAGATGTTCTAAATAAATTGAAACAACGAATTTCACAAAACGGATGATACTCAACAAAGCATTTCCAATGTTTTGAAAGTGTGTTAATTTCACTCATTCAGTATTCATTCAGCTTTTGTTTAGCTTGCATGTTTTTTTTTTTTTTTGGTTCATCTTTTTATTTTGCTCTGTTTTATCTTTAAATTCTTTCTAAAGTCAATGTTATAAAAAAGAAACTTAAGTCTTAGATTATAAATTAAATTTTATTTCTCTTATGGTTTTTTTTTTTTTTGACAGGCAAAAATAGTAACAAAATTAATTAAAAGTTATTACTATGACGTACTGGTGTGGAGTGCACTGAACTTTTTTTTTTTTCTTTTTTTTTTGATACCTGCCATCCAGCTTTTCAAAGTACCAATTTTCAAGATTTCAATATACAGAAAAGACTATCTTGAGAACCTTTTTTAATTCTAATTATTTTATAAGTTAAAAATAGTATACAAATCTTTTTAAGCTTAGTTTTGTTCGTTAGATTTAATATTTTTTTAATTTCTATTGTAATAAATTTTTATTTTTCTTTTTATTATTTTTCCTCAAGTGTAAATTTGAACCACCCTTGGTTTCGACGTGATCTTAGCCTTTTGGTCCCAAATCCCTTGAATGCTCCAGCCATCCTGAATTTCACAAACTTTTGAATCATCACACGCCTCCTCATCTTTTATTCTCCCTTGTTTTACTTCTCCTTTTTTCTTTCTTTTTAAATTTTTTTTTTCTTTCTTCTTCTTCATCTGCATTTCTCCACCACACACTCTTTCACCATGCCGACGTGGAACCTCTTTGGCTCCACTAAAAAGTCCAGCCACAATCGCAACTCTTTCGGCACTCTGCACCGGTCATTCTCCGCCGACTCTCTCATCACCGTCTCGACAGACGGCACGTCTAAAACCAACAACAATTTAAATAATCTTACCACGCAATCATCAACAAAAGATATTTTCAAGTCAGTCTCTGCCGCTAATGCCGCAATCTCATCAAACACTTCCACAGATCTACTCTCCGTACACCATGAGCAACAGGAATTACTGCTTAAACGTCGCCATACCACTGCGAAAAAGATGATTGTTTGTAACTGCATTTGCTGCGGCACTAGCCTTAAAGTACCATCAAACGCGCCACACTATAAATGTCATGTCTGCGACACCATTCACGACTCTAGCAAGCCAGCAAATTTTATTCCGATCCCATTGACTCTCGGCAAGGTCCAAGAGGCTCTCAAGCTTGACACTGATGAGCTCGCAAACAGAGTCAATTCACCCTCTGATGTCAACAACAGTATGATTGATGCATACCCGCATTTATCGTCTTTAATTAGAAGCGCATTTTCGTGTATGGAAGCATTAAATGGCTCATTCCCTCTCGGGCTCACCAGAATGTCCTACTCTAGACCCAGCATTGATTACAAACAGTTGAGCCAGTTTTATGATCTCATCAACAGTTTGCCCGCAGAAAAAGCACTGAACCGTCTCATTCTTTCGTCTGTGTTAGGCCTACTTAAATGTCCGCGTAAGAGACTGAATTTACCCTCTGACGTGTATTTCCTGTTAATCATACTGGAAAACCCTGCCTTATACAAGCCGAATACAACAATTGCCATTGATGACTCGTCGCTCGCGTGTCAGGTCTTTGAGCGCAGCATTGCGCTCATTTCGCACACGCCCAAGCGTACTCTACAGTATTTGCTCAACTGGGTGTCGCGGTTCCCGCCCGACCAGGTCAAATCTAAGGTCATTCAGCTCAACATCTACATCTCTGACCGTCTTACCCGTTGCGTCAACACTCCAGCTGTGAACACCGCAAATGACTTCCCGCTTCTAGACTTTTTTCCTTCATCGGTCCTGGCGACCGCTGGTGGTAGTGGTAGTGCCGGTATCAACCCGAAACGGCACAGGAAGCAATCTGCATCAGTCTCTTCTCCAAAACGAGCCAAGGTAAACCAGTATGGGTCTGACTGGCGGCTGCTGGCGTACTGCAATATTTTGGCTGTTTTCTTTAACGCTAATAGCATTTCAAAGAAAATGCCAATCTCAGTGTTTTATAATCAGGGCATCAGCCATGTTGACTTGAGGTCAGACTTTGATGCGTGGGAGCGCCTGGGCGTACCAACTTCATCACTTGTTCCGCCATGCATTAGTAGCACCCACAGTAGTAGCATTTACCAAAATGGGACCAGCGCAAGCAACAACAACAACAATAACGGTTTGACTAATAGCATACATGGAATGAGCGGATTTAGCGCTGGCTCGCTAAAACTGGATGATGAAACAGGGTCGTGGGAGCACACACCGGAGTTTGCGCTATGCAAATACCCCTTTCTTTTCGAGCTACGTTACAAACGCAGTCTTCTTGAGTACGACGCGCGTCGCCAGATGGAATACCAGGTCCAGGAGGCCTTTTTTAATTCACTTCTGTCGTCGGCAAATACTAGCAGTTCTAGTCCAGATGATAGTACTAGTGGTGTAGGTGGAGGCACAATTGGTAGTGCTGGTGCTGCAACCAGTAGCATCAACAAAAATAATCAGCCCTATCTTTTCATCAAGGTGCGACGAAGTAATTTATTACAAGACTCGTTTAACTGTCTTGAGTCGCACGAAACAGAGCTAAAGAAGCGACTACGTGTTGAGTTTCTAGGCGAGCCCGGGGTTGACGCAGGTGGTTTGAAAAAGGAGTGGTTCTTGCTCGTTGTGCGTGAACTGTTTGATCCCGCCAAGGAATTGTTTAAAGCGCCCGCGGTCACCACTGATGATGGCGAAACCAGAAATTACAGTAAAGACAATGATAATGATGACGCTCGCTATCACTGGTTTGCTACAGATTCCAAACAGCCGCTGCGTTACTACCAGCTGGCTGGCGTGATTCTCGGCCTTGCCATTTACAACTCGATTAATCTAGACATGAATCTGCCGCCAGTTATTTATCGTCGGTTACTTGGCTATCCGTACAAACTAGAGGATTTTAAGGAAATGTGGCCGCAGTATGGCAACTCTCTACAGCAAATTTTAGATTTTGAGGGAACAGAAGAAGAGTTCTTGAATTCATTCTATGGATTAAACTTTACAGTCTCTAAACGTGTTCCAGTGTCTCCTTCTGAGTCTTCTACCTCAGTAAGTTCTGGTGTTGGTCCCGGCGCGTTCCGTGTGGTGGAAGAGCCAATTATTTTCAATGGCCAAAACAAACCGGTTACCAAGGCCAACCGCGGCGAATTTGTGCGGAAGGTCGTGCAGTACTACCTTGAGGATGCAGTGAAGCGCCAATTTGAACCAATGCGCCAGGGGTTTTTTAAGGTTGCTGGCAGCCACGCCCTAGCGCTATTTAAACCGCAAGAGATTCAGGAGCTCATTCGAGGTAACCTTCTTAAAGATGTAAACATTGGTGAGCTCAAGACAATAACCAAGTACAAAAACTGGGGGATGCCCCCAGCTCATTCCGGCAAGACTGTTACGCCTCTACCACAGCACAAGCAAGGCCCATCCACGACTCCCACCCTGATATCCCTTCCACCGGTGGTAGAGTGGTTTTGGGAAATTTTCGAGCATCGGTTGTCGACAATGCAGCGGCGGCAACTGCTAATGTTTGTGACGGGATCCGACCGGATTCCAGCAACGGGCGTCCGCGGAATGGTGTTTAAAATCACAAACCTGGGTGGCGGTCCGGCCAGCGAGCGGTTTCCGATAGCGCACACGTGTTTTAATGAGCTGTGTTTGTACAACTACGCGTCGCGCGACAAGCTGTACCAGAAGCTGCTTACGGCTATAACCGAAAGCGAGGGGTTTGGGCTACGCTAAACCCGCTTTGTTTGTTTGTGCGTGTGTGTGTATTTGCATGTGAGTGTGTGTGTGTGTTTGAGTGTGTGTTTTTTTTGTGCGATTCATTAAAAAAATGAAGCTAGTTTAGCTCAAAATTTGATACAGGACTTGTGGTTTGTTCAATTGTGTAATCCCAGCCCTGACCGACAGCAAAGTTGACGGCGTCATTGCACGACTTGAATTTGAAAAGCAGCTTGCTCTCCCATTCTGATGCAGCCGGTGCCATGGGTTGTTGATGCTGTTGCTGTCCATTGAGGATCCATGGTTTGTTTTTGTTGGTTTCATGGTCAGTAAACTTGATCTCGGCCTTTATTAGCGATGATGCAACTTTTGTAGTAGTTGGAGGTGGTGCTGGCTCACCACCGTCGCTGCCGACCATACTAGTGGCAAAACTGGAGACTTTTGTGGTGTGCAGTTTTGAAACCGACTTGATTGTGCTCACAGCAGCGTTCTTTCTGCAAAATAGAAACGAAATCATTTTTGACGACATGACTGGTGGAGAGGGATTTTGGAGGCACAAACTAATGTTGATGTTTTTTTGTTTTTTTTTGAACTCACTGTATATAATGAACAAATCTTGTTAAAAAAAAAATTATCAAAGGAAATAATATATTTAAAAAAAATAAAGGCACACGAGTCTTAATATCTATAGATGGAAGAAACCAAAAAAAAAAAAAATTAGAAGAGAAGA
Source organism: Geotrichum citri-aurantii (assembly GCA_030463015.1). Lineage (NCBI taxonomy): Eukaryota > Fungi > Ascomycota > Dipodascomycetes > Dipodascales > Dipodascaceae > Geotrichum > Geotrichum citri-aurantii. Next base: position 36,540 of record JAKVQX010000089.1, read on the forward strand.
AGAGAAAGAGAATGTTTTTTATTTCTCATTTATTTTGAGTTTTTTTTTTTTTTTTTTTTTTTTTTTTTTTTGTTTTTTTAA
>JAKVQX010000008.1:0-64470 GCA_030463015.1 Geotrichum citri-aurantii
AAAAAAAAAAAAAAAAAAAAAAAAAAAAAAAAAACAAAAAAAACGTCAACAGAAAAAAACAAACAAACAAAATAAAAAAAAAAAGGGTTTCCACAGGGCTTCTCCAACCACTGTCTAAAGTATTTAAAGCCGGCAATATCGCCCGACTCTATTGAAATCAAGTATTGTTGCAATTTGTAAATTTTTTTTTGATTTTCTGTCTGTTCTCTCTTTTGCACATCATATATCAACATAAGTCATCTTTTCTCATTATCTTCGCCATGACCTATCCTAGCGTGCACCTCCCTCCAATTCTTTCAAAACCGTCATATGTCTTCCCGGATAAGCCTCTTCCTCCGATCAATAATCACATTCAATCCTATTCTGTGTCATTATATAACAATAATGATCTTCGCATTCTCTCGAAATTCAACTTGAAAGACACACTGAGCTCACCCTCACCGCCGCAACAGCTACACCTGCCACATGAGCAGTACCGGCCGTACTCTCAGGCCCACGCGCCGCTCCCATCAATAGCATCATCCTCAGAACTGTCACCATCACCCTCCACTGCATCGCTTCCCAATGCCCACACCCCCGTAGGCAGCCATACCAACGCCATAAGCACATTTCCTTTGTCTCCCTCTTCCTCTGCCACCGCCGACGATACCACATCAAAACGCAAAAAGAAATCATCCAAGACTTATACTTGTCACTGCAACCGCTCTTTCACCACATCTGGCCATCTAGCGAGGCATATGCGCATTCACACGGGCGAAAAAAACTACACATGCCCGTACGCGGGCTGCTTTGCGCGGTTCTCGCGTCAGGATAACTGCATGCAACACTACCGCACTCATCTGGGAAGCAATACCCGACCCCGGAACAAGAGCGCCGCTAAACAAAAAAAGGTGGCCACAGCTTCAACCAGTTCGTCGGCTTCACCAATCGCTGTCCAAACTTAAAAAAAATCCTGCCTAGCTCATCAACTTACATGTATATTTATTTATTATTTGTTACTTTTTTTTTTTTTCCTTAGTGTGTGCCTGTTTTTGCACCTGCTTTTAATGTCTGTTTTTTTTTTGTCCTTACGCAATGGCCCATTATGCCCGTCAATCATCACTAGCTAGTAAATACCCGATCCCTGTATATTATACATTTTGCTAGCAAGTCTAGTAGAGCACAGACTTCAGGGCCTAGTGCCAAATGTAGATTTTTTGTCTTGTAATACTTTCCAGAAGTAGCAACAAGGGGGTCATAGAACCAGGGTTTCACACAAACGTTTTCGTGCGCTTAAACAAGGCCGTTCCTTGTTAGAACAAAAAAAATTAAATATAAACAAGCCTACCGGACAAGGAATAACAGAAGACAGAAGGATTCCAAAAAAAATTGGCACGTTGATTTAATCGCTAGTACTGCTGCTACATCTGTAAAAAAGGTCTTTAATTAAAACAGAAATCACTAGTAGTCAGTGGCTATCATGATATTGTTGACGTGGGTCAGTATCAGGTTCATAGCAGCAATATAGCTTTGCTAGCAGCGCTGAACAAAAACAATTATAGCTAGGCCATGTCTAGTCCGTCTTACTACCATGCACCAATCTACAATTCTCGACTTAGCTCCATGAGACGCTCTACCACCCGGGCGTCCCTAAACACAAACCTGCCACTAGCACTAGGCCCGGCGCTGCCATCCAAAGTCGTGATTAAAGCCTCTTCAAGACGCGCTGCAACCTCGATACGCTGTCGCTCCTGCACCTGCAGCCTTTCTTCGCGGGTCTCTTGTGTCGAAGGAAAATCCGACCGCCAAAACCCTGGCGGAGATTTGGGACGTCCCCAGAATGTGCGACTATTGCCTTTGTTGTTAGTTTTACCACCACTAATCTCAGTAGAATCGCCTCCAGCACGCTGTTGCGCAATCGAGTTGCTGTTCCAGACAGCTTCTCGGCGCACTGATGCAGATTTGCCATTCAAAGTGCTGTTAATATTTGCGGTGTCGTTGACGGAAGTTGTCGCAAGCCGGTGAAATTCGATGCAGTTCTCGCAGTCGCATTGACCCGGCACGCAGTCCTTGCGCCGTTGTCCACGAAAAGACTCCTTATACGCGTGTCGCAGACCGCCCTGGCCATTGTAACGACCGTTCACTTGAAAGTCATCTAGTTCCCACGTCTGCTTCTTCAGACTAGCTTGTTAGATAGGTTCACGGCCAAAAAATGAGTTTTGCACATAGAGATGCATTTAAAAAGCTAATTTTGGGCATTTTTGTGCAAACACATGCGGGCAAAAAAAGGGTGTTTTCTTACTATTCAACAAGTTCATGATGACTGTTAATCTGCTCTATTTGGTCGTGCAGTTCTTGGCGATGTTGCGCTTTCGTAGTCTTTTGTTGTATCTTGCTCACTGCGCTGGCGGCCTTTCGACTTGAATTAGTAGTAGTAGAAACATTGGGAATCGTCAATGGTGTCGCGATAGAGACTAACGTGCTTCGCGTCCCCTTCCGCCGCTTGCTTTTGTCGTTGACGCCCTCATTTTTGGTAACGCTGTTGTTGTTGGCGGTGGTGTTTTTACTAATATTATTGCTGTCAGCAGCTGTGACAAGAAGCTGAGAGTCAATCTCGTTTTCGCCAAAGATGCGCATGTTTTTCTTACGATGCTGAAGGGCCGTCATGACAGCAGGTGGCGGGGACATTTTTCTAGACGCGGCATTGTCTGCCAATTCCTGTTCCTCTCGTTCTAGATCCTGTTGTTTTTCTTGCTGTTGATGTTTTTGGTGTTTTGATGCCCTAGACGGAGAGTAAGTTGCCTCATCATCAAATTGGTACTTGTCTTGCTCATAGAGCTGTGTAAACTCAATTGGCGGTGAGCTCCTGACAAGGGGTTTGCGCTTAAATGTCTTAATTTCCTCAATGTCATTTTCATCGTCTTCAATTTCTTCTTGCTTGATATTAACAAGAGCGCGCTTGTTTTTGTTGGGCGAGCTTGAGAATAAAGGCGAAGAAACTAGATTGGGAATCCCACGGGCCTCCATGTCTATGCTGTCGGCGCGTAGCTGATTGGGTAAATCAAAAACACTGGAAGAAGCAGCGACGGTAGGGTTGTTTAAAGAGGTTGGCTTCATGAATCTATTTTTTTTTCTGCTTCTGTCCTCCCCCTCCTCATTGGACTTGTCTGTTTCACCTCTAGTAGCCTCTTTTAGTTCCTCGCCGAGTTCACCCTGCTCAAAGAACTCAGACTGTGACGGAGCCGTTTCAACAAATAGATTTTGTTCATTATGGGCTTGTGTGAGAGTCTTGACCTGTGTGCCCTCAATTCGTCGCCGTTTCAGCCCTGACACCGCCAAACTTTCATTATCATCAGCAAAGCTGCTTTCATTAATGTCGTCATTCTCTTGAAGCTCATCAAGTCTCTGCTTCCACTTTTGAATGATGCGGCGGTCCTCAGCGCGCTTCCGCGCAAGCTCGTCAATGCTTTTCTGGTACGCACGATTCATTTTTTCAAGCTCATTGTTCCTTCGACGCTCGTGTGAAAGCTCGCGCTCAAGCTGCACTTTTGCGTCAAAGGCATCGGCCAGCAACCGCGGGTTTTGTGTTTCTGACACCTGTATGTCGGCAAGGCTATCATTTGCCACCAAATTACCACGGTGTTTTAGCGCATGTACCTCCAGCTTAAGTCGTGTATTGTCATCTCGCACCTGCTTCAGGCTTGCGCGAAGACCACTCACGTCTATTAAAAAAAGACAAATAGTTAGAAATTTTGTTGTCACGCAGAGATTGATTTGGCAGGATCATCATACAGTCTTTTGTTTTGCTTTGCTGGGCACGCAACAACGACATAATGTCAAGCTCTGTGTGTGTGAGAGTTGAATACCAGTTCTCATACTCCTCTTGTTCCATGTCTATGACCGCGCACTTACGCGTAATGGTGTTGTTGTCGGCGGCGGCGTTTGTGGTCCAGAAGATGTCGCCAAAGGAACCGACGCGAGTTTTGTGATTAATATATACCCTAGCCCTGATGACGCGTTAATGAGTCGCCTAAACTGAAGGATCAAAATTTCGACACAAACTTGGGCTGACAACAGAAAACTCCTGCAGCGTCACTATGTAAAATAACTCCAGTTGGTGCATGTCCATTTTATTGAAATGCATTTATACTCAATCCAACATCTCATAAGCTTCAGCGATGCGTTAAGTAGCAACATGGACGTGACCAGTGCAATTTGCGGCAAAACCGGTTCAATCGATTGCATTACTGCAATGTTAAGATCCAGAGATAGGTCTACTACTGTTACTTATCATTTAAACGGTCTAACGGCTTTAGAAACCACTGCTGCAGTTGTTGAAGATTGGTTAGGCTCGGCTAGGATGCTGATTAGATTTACAAAATAAAAAATGAGTAATTTGCTGAAATTTTCATTGCTGGTGACATAGAGGAAAAACAACTCCGGTGGTTGCTCTGATCTTCAAATAGATCTTTGTCACCAACGGAAGTCGGCTTACAACCAACTTTGCTCTTAAGCCTGCAGCCAAGACCTGCCAGCTCTGATATTAACGTAAAGTGAAAATCCCCGTTCTAAACAACCTCTACATTGTATTTACACGCTTAAAAGCAACTATTGACTGTGTCCAATTTAAATTATTACACACAAAATTGCACAAAAATCGATTGTTCCCAAGTTGCAACAAATTTCAATTTTCTCACACAGTATCTTTTTGATGAGAGAAAAACTTTAATTTTGGTTGTCTATGTTTGTGAAAAAAATCAAAAAAAAAAAAGAATTTGAAAAATTTTTGTTGACCGCATCCACCCTTAGCTGCAAATTCTGATTATAATGTTTTAACTAACTGCCACCAAAACCCATCAGCGACTATCCCTTCGTGTTCAGAAAAAGTTGAAATATGGACAAACTGGGTTTCAGTTACATATTTGGTTTAAAAAGGCGTGTAGTCGGGAAATTACTGTGTCTAGTGAGCAGGCTTTTAGAGTGTCTTCATTAAAGGCCATTATTTGAAGAATAGTGAGCCAAAAGGAATCAATACACTTATTGATATAAATTACCACAAGCTATAGTTGTAAAAAACAAAAAATTAGAATCAGCACCGGACTCATATTTGGACTTTCTTTTCGTGTTAGGTATGTAGCCACTCTATTTTTTTTTCATTTTTAATAAATAATTAAAAGAGCTTAATTCTCTAATTCAACTGGCTGAATAATGTAAAAAGATCACACATTTTGCCATGAAACACTCCCCGTTATAAATCAACTAGTCTATTGTTCAATTAGTTGCTTGTTTTGAGGATTTTATGTAGTTAACAAATATTTGGTCAATTGAAAAGTTGAACTTCTGGTTGCACAAAACACCAGCCAGATTTTTTTAACGGCTCTGATACTACAGTATCCGACAATTTCCCGTTAATTTCCGGTTTTTCACAACCCTGTAATTTCGGACCTTATTAGGTGGAAGCCCAGTTGTCCCTGCCAGGTTTTTTTGTTTCGTTCTTATTAGCAATCATCTTTTTGACCAGAAATACAACATCGTGGTAAATAACCTTATAGAGATAAAACATGTCCCTTCACAATGCATGTGCCTGTTTAAAAAGTAGTTACCAGTTAAATATGACAAACGGTTTTGGAAAGCAGCGCCGACTTCTTTGTGGCTGCTTGTTTGAATTGAAACAAAAACAGCACTGTCTTATACTTTCTATTAAGTGAGAGTATTGGGAATAATTAGACGGAAAGGGCATTTTAGGGACATATTCCAATAGCCAATAATTCAAAAAAATTAAATACGCATTAGGCTGCTACTCTTGTAGTCGTATCTTCCAACAAAGAGCATTCCCAACATTTGTTAATCAATCAACATTTTTGCTTTCAAAATGAGAAGACCAGTAAAAAAAATTTGGAAATTTAAAGGCATTGATGCTCCCATGATTATAGAACCCTGTGCGATGATAATTGAAAACTGTATCGAAACTGATTGAGCGTGGTTCAAAACCGAAAAAAAAAGGGGGAAAAATCAGAACAACTAGGTCGTGAAATTCAAAAAAAAAACTACTAGTTCTAGGATAAAGTCCGAGAACAGACAGAGGAGGATTTTAACAAAAATTAAATTACTGTCAAAACTGCTGATGCTTGCCTAGTTATGCCGTAGCCTAATTACAGGTTTTGAGTTCAGCTACAGCAGGTACATGGGCCGCAGAGCACATGTGATACAGGTGGCAGAAGGCCCTATCATTGCACATGTGAATAGAAAGACCCTTAGTTGAGCTACAAAACTGTACTACCAGCTGGAATTTATCAAACTAAAGATCTCTTTTATGGTTTTTTTTTTTTGTGTTGTTGTCTGGAATGTACAGTACGAGCGTGACAGTAGCCGACGTTGTCCAATGCCCTATTTTTTTTTTTTTTGGTTCTTGTCTTGGAAAAAAAATTAAGTCTGCTGGCCGATTAATCAACTTTGTGTGTCTTGTGGTCAAGCATTTTTTTTCAAACTTCACAGAACTAAACTGGCTCAAAGAGCACCTTTGGTTCTAATGAGTTTTGTCATAACTTGCAAAATTTTTTTTTTAAAAAATTAAAAAACCTTTTTCTTGATTTTTCTAAATGCTGGCATATGCAGGTAGAATATTCATCAAGGAGGCTTTGTACAAGCTATTTTTTTAAGAATGTACGAAAGACTGTCTCATCCAGGGCTCATAATCTGTGAACTGTTCCAGTTAGCAAAAACAGTTGTAATTTTTCCCTTTTTTTTCCTTATTTGTGTAAAGCCTATTTGCTCCAATTTTATCCTGTTTGGGCCGACTGGACAACAATTCTTTTGTAAAATCTGAATTAATTAACGTATCTTGACTACGTACTTTTTAGCAGATACTAAAAAAAAAAACACTAAATTTAATAAGTACGCCTGCAATATTTAACTAGTTTAAAATTGGCTTACAAGCAACACATGCAGCTGTTTGGTGGCAGTAAACAAATTTGTTATGACAAGCACTGACAAAAACAACACTAACAACTCCAATAAAAAACTGTCAAATCACCAATACAAGGCGTTCAAAGTAGTTTACAGCAGCTGAGTCAGGTCAATAAATAGAGATCTAAATAGTACCAAAAAAGACAAAATGGTAAAATTCACATTTAACTTTAGAGGTTTTATAATCACATCTTCGACTGTTAGTCGGTTATACATGCATTGCGAGTAACTGTTAGTTCAAACTCGATTGCTCTCCAATTAAACTTTACAAAAAGTCTTTATTTGTACTCGCGGTGATACACAGAAATCTCTATGCATCTTAACTGTGTTCCAGGGTTTTAAAAGTCTATTTGGAATTGATTCAGGGAAGCATCGTTTTATCAGTTACGTTTGGACTGCAAAGATAAGTACAATCTATGCCAAAAAAAACAAAAATTATTGAAAAAAAAATCGTTAAGGAGATGCTGGTTTCTGATGGTACTTCAGAAAGACCTCTTCTACATGATTACTTGGAAGGCAAACAAAATTTATTTTGAAAAGTTGAGAATCCCAAAAAAAGTTGAATTGCGAGTCACACCTTTTACTGTTCATGAATTTAATGTGTTTGACTTTATCAGGCTTTCTTTTTTAGACATGTAAATCTTACCATGAATTAATCAGTTTTTATAAACAACAAAAAACCAGCGAAAAATTTCACTTCGATGCTGACCAGATTTCAACACACACTGATGTTGAATCGAAATTAAGCCTCAAGGTCAGTAAATCTAAAGCTTGAGGTTAACCTGCGCAATAGTGTGAAAAAGTTTTGTCAATAGTTGTTGGCTCGTGACCCATTACCGTTTTAAGAAATTTAAATGGATTAAATACTACAAACTACAAATTAATTGCTATTTATGGTTAATTTGCCGCCTCTCTTAAAAAGTTCAAACTCTCAAAAGTTCGGCCATAGTACTATACTGTTGTTACAGAGCTTGACAGACTGTATTAGCTTTTGAGACTACTAGAGATCTAATCAACTAAAAAAAAAAACCCCATGTACATTGTCACACATCTTATGGAAGGGACTCTTGTAAGCTTCTATTGTACATTGTTTTTTTGATCCCTTAATTCTGGAAATGAGTCCACTCCCACTTGGTTTTAAATACTACATTAAGCTGCAAAACATATAAGGGTCTTATGAAGGACTAAAAACAGATTTTTAAAAGGGGCCCGTAGTGCTACTTTTTGCCTGTAAATACAATATTCAGGCACTCATAGTTTTTTGTGCTGTTTAGCAGTTGTAGCGAAGAAAAAAAAAACTTAGTGTCAATGTTATTAAATCTGTAAAGATTTCAACTGGAAAAAACACCAATGTTGACAGTATATTTCCTCTAGAAATTAAAAAATTACCGTGTCCATTTTTTGTGATTGTGTGCCGCAAATAGAAGATCCAGTTATTCTAACGAAGTGGTCATTCATGCCAAAGTGGTATACTAATCTAACGAGAATAGTTACTCATACCAAAATAGCAGACCGGCTTCAGTTTTCTGTTTAATAGCCTGGACTGCTTATGGCAAACAAGACAAACAAATATTGAAACAAATAGTTTAAAATACAATTTTGCAGTTAGTTTCAGTCCAAACCTTTAGAGCTCTTTTATATGGTACAATTCTGATGTCTGGTGTCTCGCGAACTTACAAAACTAAAGCGGCAAGGTGTGTTTCAATGTTAGCATTTCTACTATTTACAGACACCAGTCCCACAAAACAAAATTTCAGATCACACGAACATGAAAACTTAAAAAAAAGCAGCTTCACTAGAGCTATGAATCGCCTAAAGACTGAAGCTAGCCAAAAAAAAAAAAAAAAAAAAAAAAAAAAAAAAAAAAAAAAGTAGAAGAGGTGGCCATTAAACAAAACGACAAAAACTCAAAGCAACCGTTAGAAAGGTTCTGGAATTTATCTATTACTCGGCTTGTAACACTCTTGCTTGAGGCTTTATCCGTCAATTCAAGCCGATTTCATATTATTGGAAAAGACAAGTTTTTTACAAAGTTCTTGTTTCTACAAAACTTCCCGAATATTTAATTAGCCACCCAGACCGTATTTAAAAACCAGTCACAAGCTCATTTTCATTTGAAAAATTGACCTATAATTGTGATGAAATGTTGCGTTTTGAAAATAGACGTGTTCCAATGGGCATATTCCAGTGTTATGCAGGTTTTTTTTTTTTTTTTTCAAGGAGAACAACTGGATACAGCGCATGCACACACGTACAGCATAAATGCACTCAGTGTGCTCGCAGTCATGGGCCTCGTGGTTGTGTGCCTGCAGACAGAGAGCTTCACAGACAATGCAAATAAGTTTTTTTTTCAAACACGGCTGATGAAATAAGCGATGAATGTAACTGCTGGCTCTTTCTGCGTTGCTACTTTCCCAAGAAAGTGTAACTTGAGAATAAGCCGATAACCAATTAATTAAAGTGCAAATGAAAAACAAAAAGTAGGAAAAACCATTTTTTGGAAATTATTGAAATTCTTAAAAAAATTTATTAAAAAATGGTTGTAATTTTAAATTTTGAACACTCAAAATAGTAATATTAATGTTGTTCTCAAACGCTGCTGCACATCACTGTGCATAGTGGTGTGATTTGAGTGGCTCGATTGCTACGAAATACGATCCGTGGAGATGTCGGCTTTGGAGCCCCGGTAAATTCTCCTCTCCAAGCCAAAAATTAATCGTGCGCATGAAACTTTAATAGTAACCATTACAGTTGATTGGCATAAGATTTGGAGTTCAGTTTGTAAAAAAACATTAGTAGTTGAACATTTTTTTTTCCCTTAATGTATTTTTGGTCAAATGTTCTTTCTTAAACTGTGGGCTATTACTCGTAATATAGTGAGTGTTTGAAAATTTAGTGGGTCTCACGTAAAACTTGGCTTGTTCAGAAAAACCAAAGGTCCAGAATAGGCTCAAAATGCAACCATAACAGTAACGAAACGCCAATAATTGGATTCTAGAAAAAAGAATTTAATAAATTTTACAATTTAAAACTTTTTTTTGGACTTGTAAAACCACGTGGTATTGACACGGATAGAGAATCTTTTAAAGGAATGTTTAAAAAAATGAATTATTTTAAGAGGCTCTCTTTAAAATGAAAAAAAAAATTAGGAAGGTCTTTCTAGTGTGAATAGATTGGAAAGATCTGCATTGTAAGCTTAACAACAAACCGGAATACCAAAGCACACCCTGTAAAAACGGCAAACACATACTTGTAAATGCGACACCATCTCTAGTCTATCAGATCTGCTAAATTGAATACGCTAACAGAAAAATTGAAATAGTTTTATTCATCCAGTTGTCTAATTAGTGATTAAATCTATAAATTTCAAATTCAAAAATTTCCAAAAAAAAAAAAAAAAAAAACCTAGAAGACCCTTTTTGAATTTATGTCTTCTTTGTATATCCTTTTGTTTTTGTGTTTTTGGATAATAAACAGATTTTCTTTCTGTTTAGAAGACCCTTAGTTTGGGACACCTTCTTTAGTATATCAGATCCGCTAAATCAAATAAAACAACCAAAAATTGAATTCATTTGATTCATCCAGTTATCCACTTGGTGTTCAAATCGAAAATTTTCAAATTCAAAGTTTTTTTAATAAATAAAGGAGAAAAAAGCTTAAAAGACCCTTAATGGCCTTGTATCAGAAACTTAGAGTCATCTCATCCAGTTGGTTGCAATGCTGCCCCAGTGTGAGATTTTTTGGTTATTAGTGACACAAAATATTGCACTTGTTTCAACGAGTGCCTTGTAAAGTATTGGTTTTTTTTTGCTCAACAAATCATTTGTTAGAACGTCACTTTTACTGATACAAGTGTGATGAGAAGAGCCACTATTGTCAGCAAAAAGAGATAGGCTTGGCAGGACAGGCCACGCTTAGTAGTGTGAGTATAACCGGCCCAAGCTACAATTAACTAATAGTTTCTTTTTAACGTAAAAAAATCTTGACAATGGACCTGCGCCAACTGCAGACAGGAGTCGTTTGGCATTATTGTTATTAGATAATTGTCCCTAAGTCACACAAAAAACATCAATTTTACACCACCAGAATTTTTACCAGGAATTTCTTTGTTTTTTAATTTTTGCTCACACGTCTCAGTTGAAGATTGTTACTTGGCAAAAAAAATTGTTTTGAGCAGTTTTGGCAGCATCTCAAGGCAATGGCCAAGATAGTCAGCAAAAAAAAATATAATTTTTTCGTTCAAAATTTTTTGGCAATCGCTTTTTTTTCTACACTCTACTCAGTACCAAAAGATGTCAGCTATTCCAAAGTAAATCTGAAATTTTGAATATAAGTGCAGCCAGTTTTGTTCAGGTATCCTTGCCGTCAGTCACGTCACAGTTGATAATTTTTGTGAGCGTATTGTGAGTGTTAGTAGGTACTTATGCACAAGCGATACTAAAAGTAAATAAAAGAACTCGAAAAAGATTTTTGTACAGTAAAGAAAGATTTTACTTATGAAACATCACTACTGATGCCATTATCGTTGCTACGAGTTGATGTGAATAGGTGCGTGACTTCCTGACAGATTTGTAAGATATTTTGCGTATTTGTATCTTGGTGAGAAAGTTTTGTGTGTAATCACAAAACAGTCAATGTGAGCTATTTTGACTAAGATAGCTATTAATGTGCTAATTCATGTCTAGATTGTCAAACAAAGTGCACTACCATAAAAGCTTTTGCCAATTAATGCCTGCTGAAATGAGCTCATCTAGTTCCTGAGAGCATTTTGGAAGGCAGTAATTTGTATTTGACACAGGGTTAGGTTAAACAAAACTGTTAAGTTTTCAGGGTCGCTTTTGTGATACTTGTTTTCTTTACCTGGATTCACAGTCTTCTATGTAGTGGTATAAAAAAGAAAAATCTAGTGAACACGTTTATAGATGCACTAAAATATTTTTTAGGGTTATCTACGGCCATGAGTCATGGATTATCATGCTGCCGAGTGCAATCACCAGACGCTCGCAGTATTTAGCTGCCAGTGCGGTTGTGCCAAGATTGGCATTTTTAGGTGACCTATTGTTCCAGGCAGTCTTGACGTGCTTGAAAATCTTACTCAACATGTTTTTTCTGTCAGATTTTCAAGTGCCAACACCTGCTGGATACACTAATTTTTCTGGCAAAAAAATTAGATATCTAGTAAATATAGTTTATGATTACAGTTGGTACACGAAGAAGGGAGGGGAAAACTATTTGAGTAATTTGAATATAAGTTATAAATATACGTATATTGTATTTAAAGTGTTCTACACTAGCAAACCTTTTTTTTTTTTTTTGACAAAAACTTGTGCTAAGAAAGTAAAAGATATTATAGAATTAACAGGAACAATTATAAGCGTTCAAACTTGAAAAAAAAAAAAAAAGTGCAATTTATGCCCAAGCACCAAGCAGAGCCATGAGAATGGCACCTAGCGCCATCCATCCGTAGGCTCCCATAACAGTCCAAAATGATGCGTTTTCGAACTCATCTGAATGAAGGAATTCTGACCCCATGAGTTCTACCAAAGCTGTGTAAATAAGAATTCCTGCAGAGATTGCATCAAAGACGCCGGTAGTAATAAGAGCGCGCGGTGAATCCATTTCAAAAGACGAACGGACACCAAGACCAACGGCAACACCGACAGGAGTTGTAATACTAAACAACCCTGCAAAAAGCCAGGCCACCCACTGTTTACCGGAAGGCCAGGGTGTGCCCTGAAGACGCGAGCCAAGACCGAGCCCCTCAAACATTTGGTGGAAAATAATGACAACAAAAAGCGTCTTAAACTCGGAACCAGAGACAGCGACAGTGAGACCAACGAAGATGGAGTGAAATACAATACCAAACTCAAGAAGGCAGATGTTACTGATTTGCGCAGAAAGATTTGAGCTTTTTTTATGGGAGACAGCAGTAGTAGTAGTGATGACAGCACTCTTGTCGAATTGTTTAACATGCTCAACCTCGTCATTAGAAACACTCTTGCTAGACGGAGAAACGCTGGAAATTTCTAAATCAGACTGATGAGTATGGTGCAAATCGTTGTCAGTTTGGCTGGATTCATGAAAATTGATAGTATTTCCCTTGGTTGCGAGCGCACTAGGCCCATGTGAGTGTGCAGGCGCACTAATACCATGTTTTTGCGAATTTTCAGAAATTTTATACTTTGTAACTAACTCAATCAAAAAGGTTGCAAAAATACTAAAGAGTGCTATACCAAAGGCGTATGGGTATTCCTGAAACTTGTCGGAAAGACAAGGGCTGGAAAGATTTTCATGAGACTCAAAGAGAAGATGGATAAAAGCAGTCGCAGTAATAACACCAGATCCAAAATAACGTGCAAAAAAGTAAACCCAGAATGGAAGTTTAATGAACTTGATGCGGGCTGTGACGAGAGGGAACATGACACCTATAAATGACGCGATTAAAATGATGAATACAGAACCTATACGGAGGCCCATGTGCTCATAATCTTCATCAGAACGTGTGCATTCACGACGGAAAAGAATTTGAGGTTCACTGTTCATTGTTTTTGTTTGTTTAAGTGTTGATGGATTGGTTTTTGATTGTGGTTTTAAGAATATGTTTTTTCAGTGTAGAAATTAGGTGTCTTTTATACTTTCAGGTAAGGCGTACTAAAAGGTGTTAGAAGAGAAGGTTATTTTACAGTTTATTTTTCACTATTGCCTTTTTCAGTCCTTCCAATATGGAGACTCCTCTATGCACCTTTATTGAGGAATACCCGGGACACTCTGGGAAAGAAAAAAAAAAACCCCCCACCTGAATTGGAATATCAGATTGATCAGTACAGGCAATCTAAAAATAATATGGCTAGATTTAAAATTAAAGGAATCACAAGTCATGGTGGGTATTTTTGCAATACTTGAATTTCGTAAAATAGCTCGTCTTGGGGAAAAAAAAATAAACCTTCCCAATCTTTCTTTTTTTTGTTTTCAAAATGAAGATCATCATCATTCCGGGAGCTAGATGTCCATTTAGCACGAAATGCAACAAAATCCAGTGTTGTCGCACCCACCAGTAGTTTTGATATTAGTGTATTTTGAAAACAGCAGCCATCAACCAATTCAAGACGTTCTTTCCACGATAGTTCAGCTACGTTTTGTCAGAGCTTTTTAACTGTAGCGCCAGTCGTGTCTAAAAGTCAGTATGGTAATAGTTACAATGAAGTCTGTTCAATGTTTTTTTACAAAAAATTTGTAAATTCAAAAACACAATCACAAAAGATTTATTATGAAAACATTCATTCAAAACATTCATTTCTTTGAGACTCTCAAAGTCTTGTTTTTAGTGCACATTAGTGGTTTCTGCATTCGATTGTGCTGTCACTATGGTTAATAAACTTTAACATTATTTAGTTTTTTTGTTTTTTTTCCGAACAGAATGTCTAAAAATTTGGCACAGTTGCTTGGATTCTGTCAAACTAAAAAATGCTGTTAATATCACACCATATAAGGAAGCTGAGATGCTCAAACCATTGTTTTCAGCCGTTCGTTGATAGATAACACTCTATTTTTAAAAATAAAAACCCTGAGCAATAAATTTTGACAGTGTCAAAAAAGACCAAAAAAAATTACAAAAGCAAAGCTCACGGTTATTTCCAGACTTGAAACTTTTGCTAGTTTATACGTTATAACAAATGTTACTTGTAGAGATACGAGTCTACTGTACAGCGAAGATTGAAGCTTTTTCTAACAAGTGACGACTTGGGGAAAAAAGTGGATTTCCAAATTTCAGCAGCAGGGCAGTCTATTTGAAAAAGTGGTAGTTATTCAGTTACGGCCACAATATTGCTCACTTTAAAACCAAAAAAAAAATAAAATACGCGCAAATACAAAACTATGATAACTTGTTGATCACCTTGAAATGTTTTATGGAATTTTCAATGAATACAAAAATTTTAAAATTTTTTGGAAATAAAAAAAATTAAAAATTAAAAAAAAAAAATCAATCCGTGAAACTTTAACATTGACCATTTAGCTGTTTGGTAACTGAAGCAAACAATAGTTATTAGCCAAGCTATAGTCCCTTCTCTGTGTCTCCCTCGCGGGCCAACGCCGTGTAAAGGGGTAGACCTGCACTCTCGCTTGTCTTAATTACCATGTTGCGGACATTGGTCCAACCACCTGCGACAAGTGGTTGGCGGGCATCAAGAACAACACGCAGAACAGCCGCGATGTTAGCAATAAGCTGCTCGCGTGTTTGTGATGAAATACCTACCAGCACTGACAGCGAGTTGCCTGGTGCAGGAGCCGCAACTACGCAAGAAGAAATGTATTTGACTTGGCGCCGAATCACCGCAGGGTCTGCGACAACAGCAGCTGCTCTGGCAACCTCAGCTGGAGTAGCATTGGGACCTGGAACAGGCTGGAAAGTAATAGGAAGCGGCGCATGTAGAGTAACACCCGCAGGCTTATACACGACCTTGGTCCCTAGAATAGACTTGAGGGCCGCAGCCGTGATACGGTTGCCATCGTATACAAGCAAATCAAAGTTCTTGACAAATTCAGCGGCAGCCTTGTGCTGATGCGAGGACGCCTTACTGAAGCGCGAGCGAAGCTTGGAGGTAGAAACAACTTCAGCAAAAAGATCGTGCGTTGCCGGCTTGTCTTCCTTTGGCGCGTTTTCATCGGCACCGACGAGCAGGTTCATGTACTTTGTCTGTGGGTTATCGACAATCAAACAAATAGAAAGTTCAGCCGCCTTTGACCGCACACGATGAGGCATCGGTATCAGTGTTGGAGCAGGCCGTGAGCTGCTCTCGGTGCTGCCTGTCACGCTCTCAAATGCGTTGATTTCCAAGTAGATCGGCTCTCCCTCCACGCGCTCGCCGCTCGCGGGCTCAACCTGGCCCGGCACAATAACAGTTGCTTTTGGTGTGTGCCGGCTACCCTGTTTCAAAAATTCTTTTTGCGCATGTGTGAGTAACGACTTGCAAGCTTGTTTGAGCTGTGCCTGGTCAAACTGTTTAGGGATCAAAATAGCTTTTTTCTTAAGGTTCTTCGCTGTTGTGGGTTTCTTGAGTGAATTCAAAGTAGAACTCGTTGCCTTCTTAGCAGGCTTGGTCTTATGAGTAGATGTGACCATTGTCCTTTATGCAATAAATGATATAGATGAAATCTATTAAGAAGTTTGGTTTGGTAGAAACACGGCCAACCTGAAGCTGATGGATCAAATCTAGATCCTCCCAAATTTCAATTGGGAGAAAATTTTGTGCTGGGAGAAACACAGAGAATATTTCAGACCGGTGAAATTTTAGTCAAGATTTCATTAACCTGGGGCAAAACCTGGATAGACCAAAATTTAGAAGCTTGTCTCATAGAACTTGTCCTACAAATCTAATACACTGACCACATTTAATTCATCAACAAATATACATATTTTAATGTTCATTCAACTTCCAAATTCCTTAGATTACTATTTTGCTAAATAAATTAAAACTTGGAGAATTGCTTCTTCTGGCTCTTGCCGGTGCCGCTGGCAACTCTAAGGACGTTGAAGCGAACGGTCTTGGAAAGAGGACGGCACTGACCAACAGTAACAACATCACCCTCAGAGACACGGAAAGCAGGGGAGACGTGGGCAGCAAGGTTCTTATGTCTCTTCTCGTAACGGTTGTACTTGGGGATGTAGTGGAGGTACTCACGTCTGAGAATGATAGTACGGTGCATCTTGGTAGAGACAACGGTACCAGTGAGAATCTTACCACGGATGGAAACAAGACCAACGAAGGGGCACTTCTTGTCAATGTAAGAACCCTGGATAGCCTCCTTGGGGGTCTTGAAACCAAGACCAACCTCCTTATACCATCTCTTGGTCTTCTTGTTGACCTTGGCCTTAGAGTTCTGGAAGATGTGAGGTTGCTAAATGGATGTTAGTATTTTGATGAAAGTAAAAATTTAAATTTGACTTATTGCAATCGAGACGAGATTCATGATAAAACGTTTACGATGTCGAAAATCCATTAAATGTAGACAAAATCGTAAAAAATATTAAAATGATTAAAAGGAAATAGCCATAAGAGATAGAACATATAAATGTCGTAAAATTTTTGGTTTTCTTGAATAAATTCTTCCTGGCTAGATCATCTCGTTGTCGCGGTTGTCGTCCATTTCTTGTGTCCCATAAATATTTTAATCAACTGGCAAGTCTCGAATGTGCAGTATCGTTGTGTAGAAATAGTACTAACCTTTTGGAAAGCACGCTCGGATTGAACGGTCAATTCGGAAGACATTTTTAAGTGTTGTAGTCTAGACGGTGATTAAAAAGAATCAAGGTGAGCTCGTCAACAAAAGAGAGAAGGAAAAGAGAGAGAAAAAAGAGGAGAGGAATAAAAAATTTTCGAAAAACTAAAAAAAAGAGGACACAAAAAATTTCACATACATTGTGTAACGTTATGTAAGTCACCATACATTGCACATGTAAGCAGAAAATAGAGAAGATGAAGTGTGATGAGGGGGGCTAAATAAAACCAAAAAAAAATTACAGACGTCAATTTACTTAACGTAAAGCTCTAACGTGGTAAATGTGAGGCTGGTAATTTAAAACTTTGAGTTAGGGTATAACCCTAAATGCCCTAACCCGTATGTTTTGTGAGGTGGTGAGGCGATTTACAATTTCCCCCAGTGTAAACGCTTCAGCCTCAATGATAACTTTACGAAACTAATGACATGGCAACTGAGGGCTGAAGGCTGCTAAAAATTGTTTTAAGCCTTATATCAAACAGTTATCATATACTTGTGTTAATGATACTAGTTTTTGTAGCTACTACTTTTGAATTCCAAGTTTAGAAAGCCTTTTTTTTCATTTTGACGAGTCCGTCCCTTATTAGTAGGCAAAATCAATCACTAATTGAGTATATACGTAAGTCCACCAGGGACAGATAACTGTTAGGTCTCCAGATAACTGTTAAGTGTCCATATTTCAATATTAATTATGTTTATGTACTGGTCTCAGACTTGCCTTTTAAGTTATCAACTGACTCTTCACGATAGCCACGTTTTTGTTGTTCATCATAAGACAACAGAATAAACCCTCCAGGTGAAGTTGAATTGAAGCCCACTACTTGGGGTCTAACTTTGTATCCAGCAAAGGAAGTGAGCATCCAATTAATTTCACCTTGATGTTACATCTGCGTTTAATAAGTAATGTAGAACAAGAGTACAAGGCTAATTGTAGAGAAAGACATCAACAGTATCTGTAACATCCTCATTGACCTTGAGGAAAGGAAAGAACAAAAGAATAGAAAAATTAACTCCCAGTTGTTTTTGAATTTTGTCAAAATTTGGTTTTTTTTTTTTGTTTGTTTTATGGACTTTAAATGAAAAACACATATACAAAAAAAACCGCTTATGTATTAAGTTACGAGTCTCATATTTTAATTGCTATAGTTGCCTCCCTTTAATATCAAATGGGCAAACATGAATTGCCTAAAAACCTGCCAACTACCAAAACTATAGTACTAACACCATCATTACATCCATTATCGACTGCCCTTTCTTCTTTGGCTTCGTAAAAGTACTTCTTTGAAACTGATATTAATTATTGCTTTCTCACAGGTACGACTCATATTCGTTATTTTAAGCTTTTTTCCAGCGCACATTGAGACATGAAACAACTTGGTGATATTACTTGTCTGCGCCTGCTTGACTTCAACCTTTAACTAATCTGCAAGGTTCTGCTGTTGCTCTGTGAAAACAAATTTACAGTATTATTACTACTCTCCTCTGAACCACACACAGGTTATACTACATCATGAGCCATTCTATCGCGGCTCCTGACAACTCAAAGCCTCCTTCGAAGCGCCTGTCTAAGAAGAGAACTAAGACTGGTTGTCTGACCTGCCGTAAGCGCCGAATAAAGTGCGACGAGGGAAAACCGCACTGTAATAACTGTCTTAAAACTAATCGCACATGCGAGGGCTACAAGATCCGTCTCGATTTCCGCGAGGGCCTCAATGCAAAGTATCGGAAATCAGAATACGAAACTGCATACGATATGCTGCCCGTTGCGCCCGTAAATCTGCAAATACCTAACGTCCCCATGCACACCATTGACCTCGAAATTGTACAACAAGACCCGACCGCTTTCAGTCAGCAAAAACAGAAACCGCTTCTCGAAAGCAATGTAAAGAGCAGCCCATTACAGAGGGTGGTTCCACCGTCGGCCCCCAATACTTCAAACAGCCGTGCCTCCTGGAATCAAACATTTTCGCCTTTCCCGCAACTGTTCCATGATATAGCTTGTGCCAACAAGCAGTTTTTAAACACTGATAGCGTTGCAATATATACACCCACTGCGTCGCACTCGCCACTCATGACTGAGAAGATTTTTTTTCTGTTCAACTACTTTGTAAATAACTTTGGCTCCAGCATGACAATTATCAGCCGAAATCCGTTTGTCCCCAACTTGCTTTTATCAAACGTCACCGACCGCCGTGGACTCGAGCACTTTTGGACATATGATGCGCCGCTCATAGCGATCAACAGTCCACATGTGTTAAACGCTATCTTAGCTCTTGCTTCGGTGCAATACATGAATTCTACTGAGCCCAAATACAACAACTACATCTTTAACAGCATGGAATACTACCAGGCTGCTGTTTGCGGCCTTCGAGAGGATCTCAAGCTACAGCGCCACACAGACTTACTGGCCGCGCTTACGACGAGTCTATTGCTCGCATTTTTTGAAACAATGTATGGTGATCTCACGCAGTGGTACAAGCATATGAGCGGCGCACGCGACATAATTAATGCCATGGACCTTGGACGGCTAGCTGCAAGTGCAGCTCTGCTCTATGAAAACGGCCCTATAACCAATCTCAACCCACAGAGCATCCGCGCGGTACAGGCCTGTGATATACTATCATCTTTTTTGCACATGGAACTGATGCAGAGCGCTATTGGCCGGACCCAGCTACTGTTGCCCGTGAGTTTCTGGGACCAGATCCCGCTGCGCCGCGGTCAAAACCGTAATGTGTATATGTACGACCTACTACTTAAAACTTCTAGCAAACTCACATCTTGGGTGGCTGTCGATACAGAGAGAAAAGAAAAACTGTACGGAAATAAGTCAGAACTGCCATCTCCAGTAGAGCTTTCAGAACATACCACAAAGGAAATCGAAGGAGCCAGGCGGTCGTGGAATAATATCAGATCTGAGCTTCAAAAGTTTGAAACTGACTTTTCTGAGCATCTGCGTCCAATTTCACTGAGGGGCCGACCTTTAATTACTCCTTTTGGACCGTCCGATAATTATGCATCATCCCTCGATCATTTTTTTGTAATATTGCTAAACATGTCTTGGCTTATCTTGAAGAGAAACAACCCTGATGTTCCTGCACATGGCTTCAAGACTTTGCGCTATACCGCACAAGATGGCGTGCCGAACATGCTCAAAATTATGCGTGCTTTACCACCCGCAGTACCCGGTTCATTTGGTCACATTGGTAAAGAGAATATGCAACCTGGCCAGATAATCCGTTTGCTTGTTGATAGCTGTGTGCCTATATTTTTTGCAGCGATTCAGGTACGTGAACACGTACAACAGGAGTGGATTCTCAACTGGCTAATCCAGTGTCATAAGTATACCGGATGGAATACTGTTGAAAAGATTATGGCAGGCATCAATAAAGCCTGGATGTTCCAGAAGGCGGAAATTGCTGAAATGACTAAGGCTTCATTAGATTCGTCTGGCTCTAGCGCGGGTTCAATGTTATCTCCAAACTCAGAACATGGAACACCTTTGACAGAGCCAGACAGTTCTCCTATCACTTCACCTGGTTCGTCAGACCCAACTGGTACAGTACCAGAGCACCCTTCTACCACAAAGCAGGATGTTATTTTGATTGAGAAGGCTAAGGGTCTTTTGTAAATTTACTTTAATCGAGGTTTTATTTATTGTGATAAGGCCGTTTTTATCTTTTTTTTTTTTTTTTTTTAAATCCATTATTAATTAAATGAATCGGTCAAGTCTTAACGTTTTTCTCTATCAAATTGTGCCAACTACTGAATAAAATTCAGCCGTGCATTACCTAATCGCCAATATTTTTTTTCCAAAAAAAATTTTATTCTCCCAAGGGAAAAAAAGGTCAACCTGATTTCTCCTGCTGCTTACGAACTTCCTTCTGACAACCCTTCACATCTACATACAAAATGGTCAAGAGAAAGAGAGCCGCTTTGCTTCCAACTAACATTGCATTACTTCAGAACTTGGTGCGAAGAGATCCGCCTTCGTACAAAGAAGAGTTTCTGTTACAGTACCGTCATTATGAATCTCTGAGAGACATTTTTATGGCCAACCCGGCGTCCGAGGAGGGTGCCACGGAATTTAGCGAGTTGGTTGGATTTGTCTCGCAGGTTTGCTCCTGCTACCCTAAGGAGACCGCCGTGTTTCCTGCAGAGCTTGTCAAGATGTTGCATGAGCACCACCACGAGCTGCCTAGTGATTTGAGAGAGAAGATGGTGCAGTGCTTGGTCATGCTCAGAAACAAAGACGTTATTGAGTCGCAGTATATGATTCAGTCGCTATTTCCACTCCTAATTTCAACGTCATCGAAAGTCATGCGCTCGCAGATCTACAGTGCACTTGTCACGCTAATGAAAACTTCTAACGCCGGCACTAAGAACCAGAAGCTCAACAAACAGGTTCAGGCACTTCTGTTCAACCTGCTAAGTGACTCCGAGTCGAACGGCATGTGGGCTACAAAGTTGACCAGAGAGCTTTGGAGACGTGGTATTTGGGATGACTCGCGGACGGTAGAGATTATGACACAGGCCGCGCTCAGCAGCAATTTGAAGGTCGCGTCCTCCGCCGCAAGATTTTTTCTTGGTGGTGACAAGGAGCGTGAGGAAGCACAGGAGGCGCCTTCGTCTGATGAAGAAAATTTTAATTTAGACGCGCTTAAGCACAAAATGCAAGTCAACAAGAAGACTGGTCGCAGAGGCAAGAAGCTTGAGAACGCCATCAAAACCGTCAAGAAGAAGAACGCACGAATTTCAGCTACTTACTTAAACTTTTCCGCTCTTCACCTGTTGAGAGACCCGCAGGGCTTTGCCGAAACTCTATTCTCCAACAACTTGAGCGGTAAGAACAGCAACAAGCTGAACCTGGAGCAGAAGATTCTCTTTACGCATCTTGTGTCGAGACTGGTTGGTGTGCACAAACTTATCCTACTCGGCATTTACTCGTTTTTCCTTAAATACCTTACACCTAAGCAACGGGATGTAACACAGTTCATGGCTGCTGCTGCGCAGTCATGCCACGATCTTGTGCCTCCTGAGTCTGTTACCCCCATGGTAAAGAAAATTGCTGACGAATTTGTCAGTGACGGTGTGCAAGCAGAGGTTGCTGCCGCTGGTATTAACACCATTAGAGAGATTGCGTCGCGTGCGCCTCTTGCTATTGATGCTGACATGTTGCAGGATCTGACTGAGTACAAGGGATCTAAATCCAAGCCTGTTATGATGGCAGCCAGAAGTCTGATTGCGCTGTACAGAGATATCGCCCCCGAGATGCTCAACCGCAAGGACAGAGGCAAGACCGCAACGATGGAGATGTCTTCTGGTGAGAGAACCGATGTTAGATACGGTGTTGAAACTACCAACGTTACTGGTATTCACGGTCTCGACTTGCTGCAAAAGTGGAAGGAAGAGCAAGAGAAGACTGGTGATGCTGGCGAGCAGAACGAGGAAGATGGCTGGGAGCTTGGAACCGAGGAAGAAATCAGCGATGAAGATGATGGCAACTGGGTCAGTGTTGAAAGCGATAAAGAGTACGATGTGTCTGATGACGAAGATGAGGAAGGCCATGCTAGCAAGAAGGTCAAGTTCACTAAACAGGAACAGATTGAGGCCGACAACAACGCATTCCTGCAACTGGCGTCATCAAGAGTGCTCACTCCTGCCGATTTCGCCAAGCTCGACGAACTCAAGATGGAGGCTGGTATTGAGAAGATCATGGGCAAGCCTGCCAAGGACCTGGCCCGCAACGAGAACACCGTCGATGTGAAGACGTTGGTTGGCCCACAGAAGTTCAAGCAGATTCGTGAAGAGCGTATTGCCGCCGCTAAGGAGGGCAAGGAGGGTCGCGACTTTGGCTCTCGCAAGGGAAAGATCGAGGGCGCACATTCGACGACCAACCGCGAAAAGGCGCGCAAGAAGAACTTTATGATGATGATCCACAAGAAGGACGTGCAGGGCAAGGCGAAGCGCAGTCTAAGAGACAAGCAACGGTCGCTGCGTGCGCATATCGAGAAGCAAAAGAAGAAGGGATACTAATTGCAATTATAGTCCATATAGAAAATGTTATCAGTTTAATGTACAAAATTGGGATCACAGCTTGTAGGAGCTTTTTGATAAGTGAAAACGAAAGTTGGTTTTTGATTGTTATTGGATTTCACCCAACCAGACACAAACCAATTGTGAAAATTCCACACCACTTGCTTTTGTCAATTTTTTTTTCAATTCATCAAATGCCGAACGCACAGAAACTCTAGAAAAAAAAAATCAAAAAATAAATGTTACGCCACAGTTTTAGAGCTTTGAGCCGGTCTCAGTGCCTGCTTAGAGGCACTGCCGTCATTCCTAGTCGAGCTGTGTCTGTACGGAATCTGACACTCGAGTCAAACTCCGACGCAAAGATCCCGCTTGTCGACCTTCTGAAAGAGCGCGGGCTAGTTTCCAACATCACTAGGTAAGTCAACCATTTCCTGATCTACAATTTTAAATTGGTGCTAATATGAGCTAGTGAGTCCCTGAAGAATGTGGCTGAGAAAGAGAAAATTACAGTCTACTGCGGCGCCGACCCAAGCGCCATCTCACTTCACGTTGGCAACCTCATCCCGCTCCTAATTCTGCTACATTTCTACATCCGGGGCCACAACGTGCTGGCACTAGTAGGAGGTGCAACAGGCGAGGTTGGAGATCCATCAGGACGTAGCACCGAGCGCTCCCAAATGGACTCCTCGATTCGCACCAACAACATGGTGCACATCCGCGCGCAGCTTGCAACTTTTTTGGAGCGCGGCCGCGCCTATGCGGAGACCCGCGGCTACTCAGACAGCCTCGGTACTGCGGCCACGCGCAACAACCACGA
Organism: Geotrichum citri-aurantii; assembly: GCA_030463015.1. Classification (NCBI taxonomy): domain Eukaryota; kingdom Fungi; phylum Ascomycota; class Dipodascomycetes; order Dipodascales; family Dipodascaceae; genus Geotrichum; species Geotrichum citri-aurantii. The sequence continues at coordinate 24,074 of JAKVQX010000008.1, forward strand.
CTGGTGGAAAGACGTCAACATGCTTGGGTTTCTGTCGACTTACGGCCGCCACATCCGTGTGGGCCAGATGCTGGCTCGCGATAGCGTCAAGAATCGTTTGGAATCCGACCAGGGCATTGGCTTTAACGAGTTCACGTACCAGATTCTACAGGCGTACGACTTCTGGCACCTGCACTCACAGGAAGGCTGTAGCTTGCAGGTTGGTGGTAATGATCAGTGGGGCAACATCACTGCGGGAATTGATCTCATCTCGCGTCTGCGCGCAGAGTACACGCGTGCGGGCCGTGCGGCCGAGCTTCCAAAGGTTAAGGAAGGCACGGACGCTGCTTTTGGCATTACTGTCCCTCTTCTCACCACACCGTCAGGCGAAAAGTTTGGCAAGTCTGCGGGCAACGCTGTCTGGATCAACCCGGATTTGACCAAGCCCTACGAGCTTTATCAGTATTTTGTGCGTGCACCGGACTCTGTAGTTGAGAATTACCTCAAGATGTTTACTTTGTTACCGCTTGAGAACATTGAGGTCGCTCTAGAGAAGCACCGCAAAGACGAGTCACGCCGCACTGCACAGAAGCTGCTTGCAGAGGAAATCACTGACCTTGTGCACGGACTGGGTGCGGGAAACCGCGCCAAGATCATGTCTGCGGTTATGTTCCCGTCGGCAACTGAAGGCGAGACCGTTGCGTCGGCAGATGTGCTCAAGGTGTTTCGCGCCGAGAACATGCTTGTGTCACTAAAAAAGGACGAAGTTGTGGGCGCACAGTGGCGCGACGTGATTGCTGGTCTAACCAAAAAGTCTAAGTGTAAGTGAGACTTTGAAAATTGAAAACCAGGGACAACAATACTAACTAATGCTTCTAATTTTTTTCTTTCATTCTAGCTGAAATTTCGAGACTGATCAAGGGCGGCGGCGTTTACCACGGTCTGGCTCGGACACAAGTTGCACCAGGCACGATCCAGGAAACCGATTTAGTAGACAACACTCTATTGTTGTTGCGCGTGGGCAAGAGCTCGTACTTTGTTGCTGAGGTAGTTTAAACTTTAGAAGACAAGCTGTATTGTGCTTTTTGCTAAGCCAATAAACAGAGGTGAAAACTGCCTTTTTTTTTGCGCAGGATACTAAAACATGTAAATATTGTCTATAATACACACTTATCAAGAATCGTGATTGCAAGACTCCCAGTTTATTTCATAAAAATTGAACAACAGTTGAGTTTTTTTTTGTTTCTTGGCGTCGATGCAGACTGTCATTTTATTTTTTTTCAACGACTGTGTGATTGAATATGGAAAAAAATCTCTAAGCATATGGAACGCTTGAAATTTGACAATCTGTGCATTCAAAAACCCGAAATTTGACAAAGAACAACAACTCTAGCACAACGGACTCTCTTGCCCCAGATATCTGTTCAACTTTTTCTAATTTTTAGCCCGCTGCTGTTGATTTTTTGTTATTATCAAAACGTTCACTTTTTGATTTTTGACATCGGACAATGCTGTTACTAAAACCATTGGCCGCGCTACTGGCGGCCGCTGGCGCCGCTCAGGCATACAAACAGCTCACCACTGAAGAACTACAGCGCCTACTATCTGACGACTACACCAGCGTGGCTCGTCAGAGCTTCGATCCTAAAAATACTACGGGCTTACTCGCGCCCATTCTGCGCGTGCGCCTACCCGGCACGACAGACTCGGCCGAGGTGCGCGCGCACTTCCGCGATTTTTTTACGCAGCACCCGGCGCTAGCGCACAGCCCAGACCACACGGGCTGGCAAGTCGAGGAAGAAAACTTTTATGATATCACACCGATACCGCCGGTTCAGGGTGGCGACGTGAACGTGAGCTTTACTAATCTAGCGGCTACACGCGACCCACCTGGCCTGCGGTCCGGCGATGTGGGCCGATTGACGCTTGTAGCGCATTACGACTCCAAGCATGAGCCAGACGGTTTCATTGGTGCTACTGATAGTGCGTTTCCCTGCGCACTTATTCTACAGGTACTGGCCAATCTCGACGCCGCACTAACCCGGAAGTGGCAAACAGACACCGGCGGCAGCAGCGAGAGACACGCGCGTGGGTTGCAGGTTTTGCTGCTGGATGGTGAAGAAGCCCTCAATACATGGACCGATACAGACTCAATCTATGGCGCACGGTACATGGCACGCACGTGGGACCAGCAGGATGGCGACTATGGCGTGATGTCAGCGCGCAAGAGTCGGCTCGACGCAATTGACCTTTTTGTACTGTTCGATCTACTCGGTACATCTAATCCCAAAATTCCAAGCTATTACAAGCGCACCGACTGGGCGCACCGTCAACTAGGCCGCCTACAGGATTTGATACATGGAGAAAAGACCCAAAACCAACAAAAGGGACTTCGCGACGGCAAGAAAAAAACTAACAGTAAAAACCAGCAGAATGGCAAAGCTGAAAAAGAAGACTGGTTTGAACGGCCGGGCAAATTCTTTTTGGGCGGCAGGATTGGCGACGACCACATGCCGTTTCTCAAAATTGGTGTGCCGATTTTACATTTGATCCCGACGCCATTTCCACATGTATGGCACACTATCGAGGACGATGGCGATCATCTTGACATGCCGACAATGATTGAGTGGGCACAGATAATGACAGTTTTTGTAGCAGAGTATATGGAGCTGTCAGGGTATTTGTTTGAGAACTAGAGCGAGAGACATCGTGTATGATTAGTATAAAAATTATGTGTAATGACAATGTAAAGTATGAAAGGATTAATAAACGTGAAAGCAAACAAACAAACAGAAGATTTTAGTGACTGATCTATAAAAAAAGGCGCTAGACAGCTCCAGTGGTAGCCTCACGGCTCTTTGTGAGCCCGCCTTTGGTATGTCGGAAGAACTTCATGCCCACCCACGAAGTGGTGCACCAAACCCACGACGCAATGAATACCATAAACACGAGACATGAGTAGTAGCCCTGAATTGGATAGCCTGTGGCTTTCTCGTAGGCCCTTACTGATATTAGAGAACCGCGCGGCTCGTCCCACAGTCCCAACATGCTGGTGATCCCCGCGAGCACTATTGTCCAGGTAACAAGCAGGATGGCCCAACCGTAGCGCAGCAAAAGATCATGATCAAACTCGGGGCCACTGCTGCTGTTGCTACTATTGGTAGAAAAAATGAAAGTTTCTTCAAAGTCTCCTAAGCTGGAAGTAGCCATCAGACTTTGGTTTGGGTCGCTATCACTGCCGTCGGCTGCCTCGTCGTAGAGCCGCGATTCGCCGTTGTCAGATCCAGTCAACATGATAGAAGGAGTACTGCTACGCGTCCGGTATAGAAGATTTCCAGCGCTGCTATTAGTTGAACGATTTCTAATGTAGTTGCTGCCGCTAGCGCTCGTGCTGCCGGAACCCATATTGCTGCCAGCTCCGTTGACAGCGAGGCCGCTACTGATCCCTTTTGTCACGCTACCCCCATTAGCCATGCCATTATTACCGCTACTGCTGGCACTATTGTTTGAAGATGCTGCCGCTACAGCTGATAGCAGCTTGGGCTCAAAAGACTCTGCAAAAGTTGGTGATTTGTTGTCGTCAAGCGCGATTTGAATCGCGGAGACTTTGTGGAGCGTCAGATCGCTACGGTTATGCTGATTTGTGTAGAAATGGTGCTGATGTATTTGATAGTTGTTATTGTTGTTACTGCTGCTATTGCTAGAATAGTGCGTGTTTTCAGAGTTGCTAGTAGTCATTGTGAGTACTACTGGGGGTTGATGTGGACGTTGCTGTTAACGTGGATCTTGTAACCGCCGAAACTAGCCGCGAATGCGTTGGACTCAGAGAGCTAGCGAAAAAAATAAAAAAACTAAACAAAAAACTTATATTCACAAAATTATTTCAAACAACTTAAGTCTTAAAAAACATGTCGTATATTGTATACAACTAAGGTCTAGGGGTCAGGAGAATAAAGGTACTAATAATCGTTTTTGGACTAAAAAGAGCCTTTTGTTTAAACTTAGCCGAATCGATTAGTAGTTGCTCTCCACCAAGGAGATACATGTCAGACAGTTTACTACACTGTTGCTTGCTCTAACTAGCAAATATAGTATGGTCACAAACCGCCAGAGACCATTTTGCTAGCACTAGCAATTTTAATACCCTCTTCCGTTCAATGTAATGTGTGGATTTGACTAGTAGTGCTGCTACTTTTTCTTCATCTTCTTCTTCTTGGAGCTGATTCTTCATGACGATAGTGACCAGTCATGGACGTATAATTTGATTAAATAAATATAATCCGCTTTAAGATCGATGAATTTCTGATTCGTCGGCAATGTCGGAAAGCATCGCTACAGTTGCGGTCTTCGCTACGCGGCTGGCAATATATCTTGCTTTTCGCATGAACAGTGATATCTTGCTTTCGTTGCCGTAGCGACTAGACTGAAAAATCGCTACAAAAGTGCATCCTAACATATCAAACTTTAATCCCAATTTATTTGATGTCCAAGTTTCAACTATAACAAGACCATCTCCAACATTCTCTTCTTCTTCTAATTATTATTATTCTTCTAATTCCATTTCTCAGCACTTTTTGTTTCTTTCTTTTTACTCACTTGACGGGAAAAAGCCAGACTACACATACAGAAAGAAAAATACTATGAGCTCCGCTATACCTATTGACATTGCTTTTAACGGAACGAACCAGTTTCAGTCGTTTCAGGGCAACTACGACAACCTGACACAGCAACAGCAACAGTACCAGCTGCCGCAACAGCAACCACAAAAATTTCGCCGCGAAAGCATCGCAAATACCCAGGGAATGGGCGGTGTGTCGTGGGGCGGCATCAGTGTCAATTCATGGCTAAAAGATGAGTAAGTTACACATTTAGTTCACTCTTTTCTTTATCATCCCTGTTATTTTATTTTCCACCTTTTTTTTTTTTCCTTGGGTCTCTGTTGTTATATTTGGAGCAGAGAGTATTGCGATTTGTAACTCGTATGGGTCCCCTTAAGCAATGTTGATAAAAACCCCTTCTCCCCTCTCCCTGGTTCTAAGAAACTACCCGCAAACTTTTGAAGTGGAATGTATTTAGAATGGCTCACTAGAGTGCTATTTTCTAAAATCATAATGGTCAGTCTGTCTACGTTACCCAGTGCACGTTGTGACCCGTTATCGATATTAGTGGCTTCTAAGTTTCTCTGTTTGTGGAAACCCGTAAAAGTTGCCGGCTCGATTTTGTTTGAGTCTACTGACTTCTCGCCTTTTTGATATGCCCGCATCGAAGGTGTAACCTACACTGGTTCTTCCTCTACTCCCTTGTTTGCCTCTATTTGTTTTACAATAAAAGTCTGATCGGGTCTAAATGTGTTTCTACTTTTACACTGGCTTGCTTTTTTTTTTTTTTTCTCTCGAAACAAATGTCATGTCTAGATACCTTGTGATTTTTGCTGACATCGTGTCTTACCGTTTGGGGCTGGATTAACATTGCTACGAGATCTATTTTCCGCTATTTTCCCTTTTTTGGCGACTTTGCCACCCACCATTATTTTGTGACATTGAATTTATTACAATCGTGCCTTTTTTAAGGTTACCCTACTTTAACTAATAACTTTGACCCCTTGCTAACGCGTTGCTGACATAATTTTTTTTTTCCCTACAGAGTTCTTTTTCACAATGCCCCTCCCCCGCCTGTCTCGATGTCCCCTATCCACTCCAGTTCGTACTTGCCAAATCTTGAGGCTGACTTTTGTAAAGACTATTCATGCTGCGGCCAGATCTTGCCGAATCTTCACGACCTGCTGCGGCATTATGAGGAGGCGCATATCACTCCTTCCCCAACCGCAAAGGAAGGCACAGACTACTACCAGCACTCACAGCCGCAACCGCCGCCCATGATGCGCCGCATTGAGTCTTTTGAAGCAGTATCGACAAATGATGTATTTATCTCACCAGAGTCATCAATGCCCAGCACGCCGATGACCATGGAAATTGACCTACCCGAGCATGCAATAGAGGAAGATGATGACGACGTTGAAATGTGCATTGACGATCCCGCGCGCCACCTCTACGTGATTGAGCGCGACGAGCTGAAGCCTTTCAAGTGCCCGGTGATTGGCTGTGACAAAACTTACAAAAATCAAAACGGACTCAAGTATCATCGCTTGCACGGTCATCAAAATCAGAAGCTTCACCTTAACAGTGACGGCACGTATAGTGTCATTGACCCTCTATCTAACGCGCCGTACCCTGAAGGAGTCGAGCTCGAGAAGGACAAGCCGTACCGTTGCGAGGTCTGCGGCAAGCGCTACAAGAATCTGAATGGGCTGAAGTATCATCGTGGCCACTCTACACACTAATTCCTTCTGGCGATAACTGCAGCTGTACGCAGCAGTATGCCGGCCGCTTGTGAACTTCGGAGTGCGTGCTGGGCGCGTCTTCTATTTATTTTGTGTTTAAAACTTCCATCATTGGAGTTTGTCTTTTACCTCATACTTTTTCTCACACTTTTTTTTTCTTTCCTCTTCTTCTTGTTTGTTTTGTTTAGTTTGTTCGGTGCATGGATTTTGTTTTTGCTCGTTGTGTTTTTTTTTTTGTGACGTGATATTGTGATTCCTGTTTTTTTTTTTTTTGGTTTTTGGTGAGTTTTTTGTCGTGGTTTTATCTCTTTTTTTTTTTTTCATTTCACTACCCCCAAAAGTTATTTCATGTATTCTTTTATATATTTAGTTGACTAATTTAGCTATTTGACGTAAAAGTATCGTGAACATCTCTATTTGTAACGAGAGAGAGAGAAAGAGAGAGGAAGAGAAAAGTAGGAGAGAGGGCGGGAATTACGTGGGGTCATGAAGAGTCTTGATGAATGATGGCGGTGGTAACTTTAGACACCTAAACGCGCTTATAAAACAGAACATAAGCGTTTTTATTGACCACCTCTTCGCGGCCACAGTGCGCGCGCACGCGCGCGTCGTCAAACAAACACCACCCAGAGCTACCGCGGTCTACATATGCGGTATAGTGACCACTCTTGAGACTGCCGTAGTGGTTAGCCACGCCGTACAACATGTAACGGAACGGCGGGTGCTGATACACACTTGCTAGTTTTGGCGACGCGGGCGGCACGCTGCCGTCAGCCACGCCGGCCGTGGACTGCGGCAGCCAATACGGCGCTAGGTCCAGCAGCTGCTCCGGCCCGCATGGGTACCTCACAAAAGTGGTTAGTTTGTTGCTGCCCCACAGCCCGCCTTGGTGTTTGAACCGCTTTAGATGTACCATAAGGTACTGCGGCATGCGGCTGATGCGCATCGTTTTGACAGTCGGCTGGCGCCGCTTACAGCGCGGGCAGTGCCACGCGTCGTCGCCATCCAGTAGCTCTGAGCTCGTGAATAACTTGAAGCAATCCTCCAGCCGTACCTCTGAGTGCTGACCTAAAATTGGGATACTTAGACAGCTGAACGGGTTGTACGTCGTAGACTTGCACCCACAAACCCGGCATTGCAACTGGCTCAGATACTGGCCCTGGCAAAGTTGCGACACCGGGGAAAGGTTGTTGTTTGTGTAGCGCAGCCACTCTCCGGCAGCTGCCTCGTGTAGATTCAGTCTCTCACGATGCGCTTCCTCATGCTCTGTCAACGTTGGCGGTGGCGCCCGGTTACCCTTTTCGTTTAGGTCCTCATGTAGCCCGTCAACTAAAAAGTTCAAAAACTCGTGACAGTCTTGCTGATCCTGGCCCCGGAACACATCTGAAATCTGCCCGCACATGGTTTTTATATTGTTGGGCGCTATATAGACGCTGCGTCCGTTAAACTTGAGCGCCGCCATATACATTTCTTTGACCAGGCTGGCAAATGTGTGAGCCAGGCGTCCGTTGTGGCCCAGCTTGCTATCGTGATGCACTTGATAACTACGGTTTAGAAATTGTTCCGAAAGCCGTGTCGTGCCAACGAGACATTGCAGAATGCTGTTCATATAGCAGGTGTTTCCCAAATTCATGAGTCCGGTGTGAAACTCTCCAAAGCTGATCTGGAACGTGGGCCGTTGAACATACTGTTGCTGAGGATTCAAGTGAGGCTGGGCAGGAAATTTAGGCGGTTGACGAGAGATTGCAGTCTGGTTGTATAGTGCGTTGCTCGGCGGTTGTGGAAAGTTAGCACGGTTGTCATAAGTGTGGTAAGAAAATGGCTCGTTGACCATAGATGGCAGTGACGGCATAGAATAGCGCTGGTGGTTTGTAAAATGCTGCTGTGATTGCTGCTGTGAATTATAATCCGGCTGCTGAATACCGCTATTAGTTGTAGCAGCGGCTGGAGGTGTGGGGAGCGGGCCGAGCGTTGATGGGACTGATCTCATTGAAACATGACTGTAAGTAGGACGGACAACACCATTTACAATTTGAAATTCCTGCTTGTGAGATTGATAGTAACCTTCTAAAGAATTCGAGCCTTTAACTTCATTTAACGCCGACGTAGAACTACTAATTCCTAAAGCAGAGCCGTCAACTGATCCCCGTTTGTCAGAGGTAGAAATGCTCCCTTTGCGGTTTCGGTCTCTTGACAATGCACTCTGTGGCAACTGTGGGGTTCTCAAGTCTTGATAATTTCTAGCGGCTCTGGGTGGTGACTGAATAGAAGCGGGTATAGGTTGTGTGATTTGCAAAGCCTGCTGATGTTCCTGCTGGTATTGTTGTTGCTGTTGGTGTTGTTGGTGTTGTTGTGGCTTTTGCTGCATTGGCATATAGCCTCGCCACCACATAGATCCTGGACCCATGTATTGAGTCCAACTATCTAGACCGCCAATTAATAAGACCGGCATACGCTTTAGCGGTTTGAACCGCGCTTGCTCATAAATGGCCGCTACCAAGTTTTTCAAACAGGTTTGGTGGGGTGTCAGTTTACCGCTACCAGACCTACCAAGACTTGCCGTACTTTGGTCATATAAGACCACAAGTTCAACAGTATCTCTAGTTTGAAAGAGCAGCTGCTCATGGCTGGGGTTGATCTCAAGATCCTTTTCCAATAATTGCTCTGAAGTTTCTTTTTGCAGAAAAAAAGGCTCTATACAAACAACGTTTTCCACTGGAAACCGACCATTGTCAAAATCTTTGCGAGGCCGGACATCTAACAACAAAACCTCATTTTTCCTGTATTTCATAAGCCTACGAAGCTGCTCCGCTGTAATTGCGTTGGCTAACGGAAACTCTGGTGTATTGGTGGGCGGGGTTTTAGGTGACGTAAGCTCTTGTGTCGTGATTTGCCTTGGAGGCGAAAGTGACAAGTTAACCTGTTCCGAATTTGCAGGTGCGAGTTTTGGAATAGAGTTAAGCGATGTTGTGGAGACCGAACCAACAGGCTTACGAGGCACCTTGAATTTCGATATTGGCAACTCTGGACTTAGCGGAATTTCCGTGATTTGCTGGGTAGGCAGCTCTGGTGAAGGAATCCTGGAAAGTTCAAGAGTGCTTCCGTTCAAATCAATGCTGCTACTATCTGATGAAGAAAAGTTGTTTGGTGAGTTTGACGGTGTAGAGTCAGTGGTTTCAGATACACTACCGGTGTCCTGGGCATTATTGTTGGGGTTATTATCTGTGTTGGCTAAGGACTCTTCCAGTATCAATCGCTGTTGAAGATCCTTAATTGTTTCCTCTGCCGGAGGGTTGTCAAAAAACTTCAGAAGTCCGTTATATGAATATCTTAGATCTTGATGTTGCATAGAGTCTTGATATGTCTTAGAAGACGGAATGATTTTTGTTGTTACGTGATGTGCTTGCATGTAATTGGTATAAGCCTCCTCGTACTGGCCCTCTTTAAACATGAGTTTGTACTATCACAACAATAAATGTTAGTAACCAATTTCCAAAAGACCAAAAATGATATAAATAGAATAACAAAAAACTGAAAACTGAAAATAAACAAATAGATAATAAAAAGCTCGAACAAAAAGAGGCTAAGTTGTATAATGACTTACCTGACTGAGATAGTGCACAGCCAAATTATTGTATTCAGTAATTGACGAGCATTTCTGGATCGTGTCTATCGCTTTCTTCTCCAGTAAAATGAACCGTGTGGTGTCAGTGCTATTGCGCTTTTCGCCATTTGAAATGGAAGTAATGGAAAATTGTCGGACGTGGCGCCGGCCGTCAGACCGTTGGCGTTGTATTGAGTGGTCATAGCTTTCTGTATTAAAGTGTCCAAAGGATGTGCTGGCAATGGTGTTGACGCTATGAGAGCTGTTGCTACTGCTTGAATGATCTGGCAAACCATCTGCAACTTTACCAGGCATACTCTGAAGTTGATTATCAGCCATAAGATCGTGACAAAGTTAATAAAGTTGAGCGGGTGTTGAAAACTGTGTGCTACCTAAATCATGGGAGCTTCGTGGCCAGCTACTCTTTGAGCAGAAAAAAAAAAAAACAGAGGCGTGCACAAATGAAAATTTACTATGTAATTCAAGAAAAATAAAATCAATAATAACAAAAAACTATAAGAAAAGAATGAGTGTCTTGGAAATTCTATAAAAAGTTGCAGTTTTCAGCGAGTGCGCTGGCGATGAAATCGAAGGAATTTGCCGGAGGTTTTGGCAAAAAGTTCTAACGGATTATTCAGAGAAGAGCTTAACAACAAGCGTTGGCAAACTTGTTGCAATAAAAAAAACGTGTGCCAAAAACGGCAAAAGAAAAAAAAAAAAAAAAAAAAAAAACAAAGTTTGGGTTTGGGGTGTCAGCACGTGATACAAGCATAAGAGACACACCAATGAACCATGAAATTTAATAACTTAAAAACTACCCCAAAAATAAACTGTGCATAATTTGTAAGTGATAAATACTAAGTCACAAACAATCATTTCCCAAATTTCTTTTAAATCATAAGTACTTTGAGAAGACTAACTTTTTGTGATCACTGACAAGCTTCCTTTTCTTATCAAACAAACACACGCCTCAAATTTCCATGACTATGATCTAATCTAAAGAAAAGTAAAGAATTGTATGGTAGATCACTGTTACTAGTTTGGGAAAGACTTTCGTCAAAATTATTATGTTCAAAAATCACATCTTGATCTACCACTGAAATTTAAAGAGCACAAATGAATTAAAATATAAAAACCAAATCATCAAATAACAACAACAATTAAAAAAAGAGAAGAAAAATTGACAAACATGAAAATTCCCGTTTTTTTTCTTTTTCCAATTTGTGTACACCTTTTTTAATGGTCAAGCAGATAGTTGCTTGCATCTTCAACATTAAAATTAGTTTTCTCAAGAGCATTGCGGGCCTGGACTTTGTCAAAACCCATCTTGACAAGATTTTCAACGGCCTGGCTGTTTGGGGTAGACGCAGGGAGAGGCAGCTGGGGCTGCTGTTGACCACTAGTAACATTACCAAATGCATTGTTGATGTCATTTGCAGATGCTACCGGCTTCGTAGCATTGTCTTTTCCAAAACCAGCAAAAATAGAATCCCACTCATCCTTGCTCGCTGGAGCAGCATTGTTCTGGCTACTAGAGGAGTCAATAGGGAAAGAATCAAAAACTGACGGTTTACTGTTAGAAGGCGATGTTACCTTAGACTCGGCCGAGCCAAAGTTGAATCCATGGGCAGGCTGAGGAGAACCAAAAGCTTGGGAGGTAACAGAAGGAGCACGACCACCTGCGGCAAATGGAGAGTTACTGAAGGTATTAACAGAAGCAGTTTCTTCCTGTGCCTGTTCCAGTTTATCAAACGCAGCATCAAAAGGATCAGTTTCCTTCAAGTTTGCGGTAGAAGCAGGAGTATGTGTGTTTTGAGCAGATGATGCAGGAATGCTAGAATTACCAAAAGGTGCTTGGGAAATAGCAGATGAGGAAGCCGGAGCAGGACTAGAGTTGACAGCGAAAGGTGAATTTCCAAAAGTGTTAACAGGAACATTCTCTTCCTTGGCTTCTTCAAGACCATCAAAAGCAGCATCAAATGGATCAGCCTCCTTAGGGCTAGTCATGAAAGAAGGGACTTGCGTGCCTTGAGCAGATGTAACTTCTTGGGTAGTGGTAGCAGCAAGTGGAGGAGTAGCAGCTGATGAGGTGGGGTTAGAAGGACCAACAGAGACTGAAGCAGCTGTGTTGTTAACTTCATCGTCTGAACTAGAACTGTCATCATCGTATTCCAACTCCTTAATAGGAGGAAATTCACCAGTAGTTTTGGGGGCCACAGACCAAGGGTTACCGCCGCTGCTATTCATAGAATCAACAGTTGAATCAAACTGGGTGCGAGAATCCTGAGACATGGAACTCTCATTGTTATTAGAAAGAGTCTGAGGAGCAGATGTAGTAACATTGGAAACGTCAGGGCCTGAAGATCTGATAACGTTTTTAGCGGTCTCTATCGATTCAGAACTAGGAGAAACATGGCCGTTCAAAGACAAAGGATTGTTAGGATCTTCGGTATGATGAGGCACAATCTCAAACGAGCCACTGCTGGAATTGACGCTACCGCTCAGAGCCGAGGACTGCCTCAAAGTCTGATCATTGATAGGGTTTAGGCTGTCAGGAGGAATAGGAAGCTGAGAAGTAGAAAAGTTCGTGGCTCTTTCCGCCAGCTCTTCAGAGGGAAGAGTACCAGATACTGGCTCAGAGCTAACTGTCATATCAGGAGAGTCAGGTCTAGAAATGTCGATATCGCCTCTAACAGACATTGAAGGATTATTCTGAACGCTGGAAGTAGTTGACTCAGGGCGACCTAAAGGAAGTGTGAAAGAAGGAATAGGTGCATTGTTGGGGTTGTACTGAAAGTCTGAAGAAGGAGGCGATGAGTTTGGAGTATCTTCAGTGTTGTGTGTAGAAGACCGAGCAGGCTCAACCGTTGTAGTGGGAGAAGAGATTCCTAGTTGATTAAAACGATCCTCAAAAGTAGCATTAAAAGGAGCTGCAGCAGTTTCGTTGAAAGTAACTGGCTGGTTAACGGGTTGAGAAAAAGAAGATAAAAAGGGGTTGGTAGAAGAAATAGGACTTGAAACAGAGGAAATCCGGGACGGAGAGCCGATAGAAGTGAAACCAGGAATAGAAGAAGACTCAGAAATACCTGAAGCAAGAGCCTCTCTAGTGATCGACTCCTGGGTTTGCGAGATCTGTGTTTGTATCTTGTCTCTCTCACTTTCAGCAAAGGCAAACTGTTTCTTATTGATGGAAACAAAGCCACTTTGTTGCTTAGCCTCCTTCTGTAGTTTTTCTAGTGTCTGCTTCAAACCAGCGGTTTCCTCGTTTAAAAAACTAATCTTGTCCTTGAGATCAGAATTCTTTTGTTGGTCTGCTACAAGCTGGTTGGAAATCTCTTGACATTGAGATTTGACAGCATGGTAAGATGCTTCTAAAATAGAGTACTCAGAAGTAAGTTTTTCGGTTTCTTTCTTGGTCTCATGAAGCAGTTGTTGAGCTTCAGTAGACTTCTTTATCTGGGAATCGTACTCTGATCTCAAAGAAGCAAGACGGGACTGAAGATCAGCTTTAATAGCAAGAACTCTTGCAAGCTCACCTTCGGCCTGGTTTTTCTTCTGAATAGCCTGATCAGCCTGTGTTGACATTGAATTAACCTGGTTGGTAAGATTGGCATTCTCCGTGGAAAGAGTTGTAAGTTTATTCGAGTAATCGGGATCATTCAATAACTGAGATGACTGCTGAGAAAACTGAGGTATAGGGGCTGAAACCGGGACACCAGTAGCAGATGGAACTTGCACAGGGGTTAGAGATTCTGTGTCCGGTTTTTGAGAAATGGATTGACCAAAAGATGACGTGGGTACAAATGGCGCACGAGTGCCAGTCAAATGAGGCTGAACTGACTTCTCGAGTTGAGGTGTGCTGATAGGAGGATTTTGGGACGAGGAGCCAAGAGCGTCTCCTAAAGAAAGTAGGTCATTAAGCGAGCTGCTAACAGGGGGCTTAGGGCTTACAGTCTGAGGTACAACCTCATTAGCATTAGGATAAAGAGAAGCTGGCAAAGTTGGAGGAAGCTTCTTGCCAACCAATTGTTGCTGAACGAGATACATTGCAATAGAAAACTCGTCTTTACCAAATCTGCCAGTGTTATGAATATCTGCAAGGTCCCAAACTTGAGCAAGAGCGTCTTCACTCAAGTTAGAAGTCGTCAAGAACGGAACAACCTCCTCAGCTCCAATGATGCCAGACTTAGATTTGTCAAGGTTATTGAAGATGGATTCAAACTTTGCGCGGTCTTGAGGAGTGATGACCCATTCCACCTGCCCTGTTAGTTGCGGCTGTGCTTGTTGTCTGAGTGGGGGGTTTTGTAAAGCGCCGGTATATGGAAGAGAGGTGGAGCGCTGCTCGGCGGGCGAGTGAGGAGGCTGCTGACCAAATCTTGAAGGACCGGTGTTAGACGAGGTGCTAGATACACGAGTTGCAACTCTAGCTGATCTAATTAATTCGAGAGTGTTTGGAGGCAAAACTGAGGGCAGTTGGCGGATAGTCTGAGTGATTAAAGACCTCAGCAGATGCATTGCTAAAACAAATTCCGCTTGATCTAACTGCCCACGCTTTTGAGTGTCGCAAAGATTCCAGACCTGAATTAAGGCTTCAGTTGACAAGCCAGACTTAAGAAAAATGTTTCTGGCATCACCTCCATCAAGAAGACCAGAGGAAGCATTGCGGTTAAACAAGTCTACATAAGTAGTTTTGTCTGCAGGAGAGATTGGAGGCAGAGAACCAGACTGGCCAGTAGATGACGGGTTTACTGGAGGTCTAGAGCCTTCGAAAACTGGCAATGGGCCGGCTGTGAGAAATAGAAGAGTTAATTAGCATTCAAAAAAAAATAGAACAAACAAGTTTTTATCAGCAAAAACTTACGAATATCAGCGAGATTAGAAGCTGGGCGTTGTCCTTTCTGAACGTGCCCAATAATTCTAAGTGCAACAGAAAATCCAGCTTGATCCAGAAACCCCTTATCGTCAGGGTCGGCTAATTGCCAGATTTCACCTAAAACGGCTTGCGACAGACCAGACTTGACAAATAGCTGGAGCGCAGAGTCACCGGTTACAACTTGGGTAAAATCTGGATCAGCCTGACGAAAGAGCTGGCCATAAAATTGTTTTTCTTCAGGACTCAAGCGGATGACTGGCGCGCTTGGGCCGAATAATCCTGAATTGGAACTCATTACTGAGTGTGACGTGCGGGTTAATAGCGACTAAGGAGAAATGAGGTTAAAGAGTAAATAGGAACCAAGAGTTATTTGACAAGTCCAATTGAGAAAAAAAAGGTAAAAAAATTGGGAGAATGGACAAGATGGATGTGGACTGGTCTATGTATTAGAAACTGGAATCAAACCCAGGAGAAAAAGGGAAAAGGAGAAGGAAAGGGGAGAAGACACAAATTTCTATTTAAAAAATGAAAGGAGGAAAAGGAAGACGAATTTGAAAAGCAGGTATGAAATCGGTCATCTGGTAGATTAGAAATTGAGTAAGTGATGACAAATCTAAAAATGACTGATGTCATAAATGTCAAGATTCAACTTAAAGCCTAAAAAGGCCTTAGAAAATGCCTCTAAAAAATTATTGATCTGGAAACATAGACTTATACTATAGATATGTTTAAAACCATTGATACTAGATAAAACAAAATATAGAAAAAGCTTTGAAATCATATTCATTTTGGAACAAAAGCGCTGAATGCCTATTAGTAGAGCTACGATCCTGGTGGGTTTATCTTGAAACACGGACTATGTTCATGAAAATTTCGACGCCAGTGATGTGAAATAAAAGATGTACGTATTTTTTATTTAGAGATTGGGGTGGCCCCGCTAATTGCGTTAATTCTTGCTGTATTAACGTCTTCTTATTAAAATATTTTATTAGTTATAAGGACAATAAACTGATTGTAATAAAACTAATTATAATATCAATAGAACCTTCGGCACATTAACAAAGTTGGAATCAGGGAATGTTGCATAGAGCAGAAGCTTTAGGCAAAGACCACCAAGTACCACGAAAGTATAAAAATTAGAAAAAGATAATTATCAAAAGGAATTTTCTGAGCCTTTGCTATCATAAGAAAAAAACTTACATTAATGAGTGTAGATTTAATAGACCTGGTCTATCTTTGCCATAAAGAAGCACTGGTAGAAAGCAAAAAGCTGTTGTCTTGTTTCACAACACGCCAGCAACCCCATTTTGAAAGCTAAAAGATTACTTGCCGATATGAAGTAAATTAGAACTAAAGTTTGAGCCTAACCATCAAATCGCCAAATCAGATTGTAATTAGTGCATATAAAATTTTGAGAAACAAGTCTCACGCATTAGACTTTTTCTCCTTATTTCTCTGTCTAATTTTTTCAAACACCTTGAGCTTGTTTTTGGAGTCGTCAAGCTCAAATGCCATACGATCGTTCTCCTCCTTCAGACGATCATTCTCGCTGCGCATTTCTTTATACTCGCGCTCGAAATCTTCAAACAAAAAACTAAGCTCGTCGCGATCTTTGCTTAAATATTTGTGGACGCTCTTGGCAGGAGTTCCGGCGACATCATCAAAGTCGGTAGATAATATGGTAGCTGGGGCCTTTTCAACCTTTTTGATAACTGAAGAAATTTGAGAAGCGGAAGCAGCGTTGTCGACGTCAGCCTTTTCGACGTTATTGTTAATCTCATTCACTGGGTTTACAAGGAGCTCTTCGGATTTTTCAGGAGCAGTCTTTTCAGCTTTTTCAGCATCTTCAATATCCTCATTGACCTCCGAGCTCAATGAATTCCTTTTTTCAGTTGCTAAAGACTCATCCTCGGCCACCTTGTTTTTTTCAGTTGCTTCTGGCTCATCTTCGGCCACCTCATCGTTCTCGGCGAGCTTTGCTTCTATGGCAGAAACCCGCTTTCTGACTTCGGCTTCAATGTACTTTTCAAGTTTTTGATTATACTCTTCAATTTCCTCTTCAGTATAAGAAGTTTTCTCAGGCGATAGGTGTAGCATTCTGAAGAAGTCAACTCTACTGTCAATTGCAGCCTTGGTTTCAGTGGCAGTCATTGCAGGTTTTTGATGATAATTCTGGGTATTGATTCAATATTTCAAATGTAATTCTAGTTACAATTTTTTTTAAAAAAAGTTCAATCTAGAAAAATATAAAATCCCTGATCGTGCGTATGAATTCACTAAAAAACAAGAAGCAAAAAATGACTAGAAGGATTGCAAAAATTTGTTGACGTGGATTACCTTTGATTTCAAGTAATTTTTAGGATGGAAATAGAAACTGGAGTTGATTCAACTCAGCCATTAGCAGCAAGAGTCCAAGTTTAACACTCCTGAAAACACAAATGATTAATAACAATTAGATAATTTATTACTACTACGGCAAGCTTTATGTTTTAAGTTTTATAATTCAAAATTTAAAAAAGAACAATTTGCTGCAGTTGAAAAAGCATGAAGTAATTACCCAATTGTTACAGTATCTTTATGTCTGTACTTATGAATTGGTCAGTGATGATGGGCAGAATAAGAGTCCTACAATGTCACCCGTGACGGCCACATTTAGAAATATACATGAACGGAGTGATTTTGTAACGAGAGATACATTACTGTGCCTGGTTGTTTGATTGTATGCTGCAATGAAAAGAAAGACCATAATTCACTAAAGTGATTTATTAACTATTTGAAAATGGAGCTTTAGGCCTGTGATTGTTTAAGGTGTAAGAATAATGAATATACCAGTTTCAAAAATCAAGACCCTCTGTTCAGATACCAACAAATTTATCTAACAGATTGGCCTGTTTTTAACTCCACTACTTGTAGGATTTCTGCATAGCCTTGAGTGTTTTGATAGATTCAGGTTTTAATTAGTATCCAATTTTTGCATAATGCAGAATAATGATAATTTCAAAGTAACAAGGTGTTTTGATTTGCCAGTAATCAATAATAATTAACGCTTGCAAAAAGTGAACGTGTTGCTATGTTTGACTAGATGCCTCTGTATTCATGTAATTTTAAATCTTTCCATGGTTTGTAGATCTTTAGTTTTGTTTGAAAAAAACGTGCACATGTAATTCTTGAAACTTGAGCGCACTGTAAAGCGTCCCTGAAAACTGTCTTAGACTCATTTGAGTCTGCTTGAGCAAATCACTAATAGAGTAGGCATTCTAAAGAAAAGAATTTTATTTTCTTGTCCACTATTGCGTTTATAGAAACACAAGAAACCTAGCCTGTAACCATATTCAAACTAAGTATGAATTTTAAGGCTTTTTGCCGATCTGTAACGCTTTACTAAGATTTTTAAAATGGTAGTAAACTTCACATGTTCGTTCAACCGAAGAGTCAAAAAGTCATCCAGAGCGTTGTCCGTCCAGTGTTTATTTTCTTCCTCCAAACCTTTGAGATTTGACAGCTCCAAAAATAGATTTTATTTGAACTACCACCAAGGAGGTATCTGCAACCAAGCATTTTAAGGGGTTGCGATTGTATAGGTCGAGCTTTACCAAAACCTTAAAGTGAAATTGAATAGAGCACTTTTGCGAACGGGCTTGATAATGACTTCTCTTCTTCGTAATTTTTGTTTTTTCTTTTTTTGCAGTTTTCTTTAATCGATTCATCAGGCTAATATCATTAAAAATTAAAAAACCTGCGTTTACTGATAGGCTGAATGTCCTAAGGCTTTATTTCAGGGAAGCCTTCGCAAGTTGTCAGCAACTTTCAATTAAAAAACGTATTGTTCTAGCTATGAAGATTGATGCTACTGCCATTTAGTACAGTTTAAATTTTTGGGTTTGGTTGAAATTATTTTGCTAAACTTCTTAACAAGAAGAACTTATGGCTTACGCCATAATCTCGGCATTCTCGAATATCTGCGCCTACAGGTAAAGACGCGCCACAAATTACCCCAGACCCGGGTAAGCCTGACATTTTCCTAGCACATACTGTAGTTACTTGAAAAAAACATCTCCACAGAAAAGCAAATCTCACAAATTGTTGAAATTTCTTGAACTTGTAATATCAATCCAACACCCACAGCTTACTTCCATAATCACTTTTGCTTTAAAAAAACAATTTTTTCTTGGGTTTGACTAGCATTTGAAAGTTGTACTCATGTTTGCTTCAACCTTTTTAAGTAGTAATACATTAAATGAACTCTTATGTTTAATTACTTATGATAATTAATTTTTGGAAACTTTTTAGATTTTTTTTCATTATTTATGTTCATCAATAGAATAAACATGTCAAACAAATTTTCAGGAAACACAGGAGAAAAGTTCACATAAGAAAATTTAACAATTTCATTGTTCTTAATAGTGGTTTGTTCTTTGTGAACTTGGTTTCTTAACAAGCCTAGAGTTTGCAATTTAGAAAGAAATGGTTTTTACTTTTAATAAATCATTTCTATTACTGAAATTAAAAATCTAAACTGATTTGTTTAAGCTCAATTAGCTCTATGGCCTTTGTTTTAAAAGTATAAATATGTGCTAACTAGTTTTTTTTAAAGGGCTCAACACCACAATTCCATCAGGTGAATTTCATGCTTGAGCAACAGCAACCAGTTCAATTATCCATAACATCGGGGAATCAAATAGTACGTTATAGATTAAAAACTGAATAGGTATTGGTAGATTTGCTCATCAAGATAGCCGCGTTACAAAACAATTGTCTTTTTCCTGTATGAAAAAATGGTAAAATTTTTGTTTTGTTTGAAAAACTCACAACTGTAGCTAAATAGTTTTTGAGCCTGTGATTGGAAACAATAGAGTAAATGGTTCTCAGTGCAAATCTCAAAAAATAAACATGTAATTAAACTTTTTAAAACAACTTGCAGACCGTTAAGTGTGCAATGATACTTGAAATTTTAGATCTCCTTTCAAATCACATAATCACTTGGAAAAAATGATCCATGTTTTTTTTTCTTTCTATTTTGTCGTTTGCTTCTTACCTGAATACGCTTTTTTTCAGTGTAAAATGAAATAGAACAAAAACTAATTTAATAACAGCTGATCTAAATCCATTTTACTGAATTCATAAACTTTCTTTTTTTTTTTTTTTTTTTTTTTTTAGGGTTTTTTGGTTATTTTTTTTTAACTTTTAAGATGTAAGGACAAAAAGCCGATTTTTGATCTGTACTCTTAAAAGTGGTGTTGGTGGCTTTTAAGATCATAATATTGTAAAACTAGCAACTTTAACGGAAGAATTTAAATTTTTTAATCAATTGTGTCCATGATTATGATAAATCTAAACAATTTTGCTCGTCCAAGATCAAATATTTCAGCACTAGATGTCTTATAAGGTGATAATCGATATTACTATAGTGAAACAAATAATTTGCTGAACCTTTGAAAAAAAATGTACATACAATATTTTGGTAGCAGCTAAAGAACAATCCAAAAATATTATCCTTTATTATTGGCAGTGTTTTTTTTTTCCGCCTGTCTTCACCATTTTCGCCAGAGTTACCCTTGATCTCTGGGGTAGAACAAAAGCTTACTTAATCGCATTCGGCTACGTTGCACTGATCTTTAGTCAGCATATCAAGTTTTAGCTAAGTTGAGTAAATGAAGATATAAATAATCTGATGTAAAAATTGAGAAGTTTTTTTTGTGGATATTGTGGTTTTTCTTTGCAAGTCACAACTTTTCAAAAATTGAAAGGTCTCGTAAGACATCTTTCCCTTTCCTTTAACAAAGAACAAACTCCATGTTAGTCATATTGTCTAACGCATCTTAAGCCAGCGACCAACAACATCAACCCAGCAGTCCATCCTGGCATCATACAACTTGTTAAGTATAATGGAGCGTTCCACCTCTTTCAAGATTTGGCACAATATAGATTTGGTTGATTTTTGATTATTGAGTGAAAGAACTTGATTCTTTCCATCGATTTTGGTCTTTTCATTGTTGAGTTAAAAAGCTTTTAGGCCTTCTTTCTTGGCAAAGGGCACCGCGGCACACAAACTCACACTTTTGTTTCTTATACCCACAAAATCTAAAATCCACAAGTAAAATTGAGAAGTTCTACAAATTTGCTTTTAGATTTTGTGTTGCTGAAATGCTGGTCAGTACCCAATTTAAAAACAAACAATGTTTTATCCTTGAGTTGTTATCCAGTGTGTGGCTACACATACTTAAAAACACTCTTTACTTTCTCCAGACTCAAAACGTTTTGAAGCGTAGCAGTTAGAATTATACATTTTTAAAAAGTATTTTAAGATGAATTTACAAGTCAAAGAATTAAAAAAAGTTTGTGTATTAAGTACGAAAAAACAAACGGTAAGCATTATTTTTGAATAAACGCTGGCTTGTTTGCCCAATAGACTAAACATCAGTCCACAATCTATTCTCAAATAACATACAAACTGAAGTGATTAGACAGCTGCCGGTTTTGACAAACTCGTACTTGTTTGATTTGTAATACGAAAACAATAATTAGGACTTCAAGTACAATTTTTTTTTTTTTTGGTGTGTGAGTATTTTTTAAAAAGCGTTAAATGGTTTAACAACAAAAATGAGAGCAGAACACAGAATTTCAATTTGACCAGTTGGAAAAAAAGATTCTAATCTACTACTGTGTGTTTTCAAATAGGCCTATCCTACCCTACTGGCGTTTTTCGACACAACCACTGTAACAAAGTTAGAGATTCTTAAAGCCCCTTAACGAACTTCTATTCAGGTTAACATAAAAAGAATTTCAAATGGCAGATTCTGTTTGAATAAAAACTAAATTTTTTGTGAATCCTAGTGACTTTTCTCACCTGAAGCCGCCTTAAGCCATAAGTCAGGAAACAAAAAAAAACGTGAATTGAATCCAGTCATTGCCTTAGCATACCGAAAAATAATTCAATTGAAATCAAAAAAAAAAAAAAAAAAAAACATTTACGAGCGAGATTTTTTCCAAAAATTGATAAACTACAAACTCAAAAATATTTTGTGATGCCACGTTAAAATTTCAAATGTTTTTTTTTTTCTTTAGAATTGATAAACTTGTTTTTTTTGGTTAAAATTTTTTATCATACTCACATATTACTAATATAATAATTTTAATCGTAACCGCCAATTGAAAGGAAATTTTTCCTTGTAAGTAAACAGCCATTAAATTGGTTAAAGGTAATATAAGAACAATATTGCTTCTAACTTGTTGCGATAAACGTCTTGTGGAAAAGGATGGAAAATCAACGGCACAATGCTAGCCACAGTAATTAATGGCTCATTTCATTCCTTCAGTTATTTATCTGCCACAAATGTCTGCAATGTTTTACGAAAGAATGATAAGATTAAGTTAAAAAAAAACTCTTTTTTCCCCATTTTTCTGGGTGTTTTTTCAATCTTGTTTAAAAAAAAATATGCCATACTTGCTGCTCATCACCTAATCTGAGGTCTGTATGAGCCTATCTGTAAAATTCAGCGTTGGGGACACAAAAATTCTGATTGGCGGTAATTTTCGCAAAACTAGCCACGCAGCCACCAAATGCGCCGCAGAAGAAGACGACTGCCACAACTGGTAAAGTAGGAAAGTTTTGACTAGAAAAGCTCTAACTAAAATAAAAGAATAAGAAAAAGTTTCTAAACTTTAAAACCTTTGTTGACAGACAAGGCCGGGTGACAGATGTCGTGTATTTTACACAAGGGCGTTCACCTAAATTTAGTAGTTTATTTGTCCAAACTTATTTTTAAGGGTTCAATTTTTTGTTTTGGCCATATTTCTTTCTTCATGCTGCGAATCAGCAGGCGAATGAAACAGACTGAAGCCCAGAATTAGATGTTTTCCAATTGTGATTGTGAAACTAGAACACTAGAAGTTAATATCGTGAATTTGTTAGCTTTTAGCTATATCCCTTGTGCTCTGTTTGGCCAGTTATGTTTTAATTTTTTCCTGGGCACAAACTTTAGGGGTTTGAGTTTTCAGTTGTAATTTTTTTTTCGTAATGACATCATCAACACGTTAAATTGTGTGCCACAAACAACCTTGGCATAAAGCTTGTCTGAGAAAAAGCAAAGAAATGAAAAAAAAAAATCTCTCATAAACCATAAATATATACCGTATCTGTTTTTTTTTTTTTTTTTGTTTAACTTCCATTTATCCCAGGTCCTGATGTCTTTCAAATTTTTCACTATGACCCTTAGGTAGACCCTAAGATCCTACTGATATTTATTCTTCCGCAAAGCTTAAAATTATGATGCCATTACGATTTTAACTTTAAAAATTTACACTTTACCATCCATTAGAACATTTATCACTAATTAAGTGTCAAATTTTTTATTTTGAAAAGAAGGATGCCACAGTTTTTGGCGTATTTTGGCCACCACTTTTCCACGCTCACTAGCCATTCAACTTTAGATGAATTTGTGATTTTTGCGCTTTTAGGAGCACGATAAATACTAAAAACTAACGTTTCTATGGCGTATCAAGTACCGGGGTGATTATATTGCGCTGGTCGATAAACAATTAGTTTCACAGCGTTTTACCTTTTATTAACAACTTTGTTCGCTACTGATTATCAATACTATTGCAGAAACCGCCTTTAAAACTAGCTAGTTAGATTTTCTGTTTTCATGTTTTTTATACTGTATTAACAAAAACTTAACTAAACTTTTTTGGTACGGAACGATACTTGTTATTGAATCTTGACTTGCTTTTTCTTGTTCATAGGTTTCTTAAGTTTTTCATGTTTTCAGCTTTCATGGTGGCTACAGTATAAATACTCTTGATCCGCCCAGGGTTTAGCTTTCTCATCATCGGCAATCTCACAAGAAATATTATCAAATTTCATTTTGCTATTCTCTAATTCAACATGACTGGCTCATTAACTTCTAACGAAAAAGTCGGCGACACAACAATACACGAGTTTCCCGGCTCTAGCAGCGACGATGTGCTCGAAAGATATCTTCTCGCCCAGCAGGCCCAAGAAAAAGAGAATGGTATCAAGTACCGCACATGCACCTGGCAGAAGACCGCTGCCCTGGTTTTTTCTGAGTACATCTGTCTTGCGATTCTTTCGTTTCCTTGGTCATATTCTGTTCTGGGTCTTATTCCGGGTCTGATATTGACGTTTGCTACAGCCCTTTCAACACTTTACACTGGAATCACCATTTGGGAGTTTTGTCTCAAAAACCCTAGCGTCCGTGATGTGTGCGACATCGGTCAGCACCTGTTTTGGGGAAAAAAGTGGGCATGGTGGTTTACCGCCGCATGCTTCTTACTTAATAATACCTTCATTCAGGCCCTGCACGTCTTGGTCGGCGCCAAGTACTTAAACTCCATCTCCAATCATGCGCTATGTTCAGTTGTTTTTGGCGTCATTTGTGCTATAATTTGCTTTTTTTTCTCTATCCCAAGAACTTTTTCAGGCCTTTCTCATCTTGCCACTTTTTCTGCTGCGACCATGTTTATCGCCGTCATTCTGTGCATGGTGTTTGCCGGTATACAGTCTCATCCCGCTGGATTCGACGGAACTCCAGTTCATTGGCGTTTAATTCCTGTTGAGGGCACTAGTTTTGCGGCCGGTATGTCAGCATTCCTCAACATTGTTTACACATTTGTTGGCCAGATTACCTACCCATCTTTTATTGCAGAAATGGAAAACCCTCGTGACTTTAAGAAAGTCTTGTATATCGTCACCGTGGCAGAGATTGTAGTCTTTTCGCTTGCGGGATCCATCATTTACGTTTACGTTGGCGAAGCATACATCACCTCTCCCGCTTTTGGCTCTCTAGAAAATGTCTATATGAAGGTCGCATTTTCTTTTGCCATCCCTACTATTGTGTTTCTTGGTGTGCTCTACTCGACTGTTTCTGCTAAATTTATATTTAACCAGTTTTTTGCTGACACTGTGCACGCGAAAGAACATACCGTGCTTGGTTGGTCCATGTGGATTTTGACTATTGCCATCACCTGGATTATTGCTTTTATTATTGCAGAGGTAATTCCCTTTTTCAGTGATCTGCTTTCGCTCATGTCATCACTGTTTGATACCTGGTTTGGTTTTATCTTCTGGGGTGTTGCGTATCTTCAGATGCGCGGGCAAGAACAGGGCGCCGGTTGGTGGAAGCGTCAGGGAATCTACGGTAACATCATGATCGGTGTCAATATTTTGCTTATTATAACGGGTGTGGTGTGTCTAGGCCCCGGCGTCTACTCTGCTGTGCAGAGTATCGTGACGAGCTATCAGTCCGGCGCTGTTGGCGGTGTTTTCAGTTGCGCCAACAACGGGTTTAGTGGTTAGACCCAAAAAATTAGTTAGAAATGTTTTTCCATGACAGTAGTTTTATGCCCCCTTAAAAATTGATAGAAGCTTTATGATACATAGCTTGCTTTTAATGTTTGTATTTGTTAATATTTTGTTCTTTTTTGATACCAAAATGGCGAGTGCAGCCGCCGCATTCCGTGTTAAAACAGTCCAAAAGACCGAGTTGAGCGGGTTCCCAAGCGCGATCTGAAATCTCTAAATCAATAACAATAATTTTTGTTTAAAAATTTATGATAATAATCAAAATCACAAAAATTAATATAAATAGGTAAATTTTTCACGAAGATATCGAGATCAATTCTTTTCTGTTTTTTTCAATTGGATTTTTACACTATCGATAACAACGATAAAAAAATTAGCGCACACACCCATCAGCATTTTAGACATAGACACAATGAAGGTCGTAATCTTTGAGACAGACGCCCCTTTGCCAGCTGCCTACGCAAAGAAAGGATCGTACGGCGACATGTTCATAAAATTATTACAACGCGCACCGAGTTTTGCGACTGCAGGACCAGTTGAGTTCGTGCAACTTCACATCCACGCGGACACCCCCGATGGGGCCGTGACCGAATTCCCGCCGCTTAAGGAGGTGGACGTTATCATCATCACTGGCTCCCGCAGCAACGCTTATGACACCCACATTCCGTGGATCAATCATCTCGCGGACTACATCAAGCAGGCGCTTGCGCAGGATAGTAAAACTCGTGTCGTTGGCATTTGCTTCGGCCACCAGATCATTGGCCGCGCGCTTGACATGGAGGTAGGCCCTAACCCTAAGGGCTGGGAGCTCTCGCTGACAGAAATCTCACTGACGCCTGAAGGCCAAGCACATTTGACCACGGCAGATGATAAGACGCTTGCAATCATGCAGTTTCACCGTGACATAGTGTTTCCTCCATTGCCGGAGGGCGTGGCAGCATTGGCGCGCACAGAAGTTTGCGCAGTTCAGGGTATGTACAAGCCGCGTAAGATATGGAGTATTCAGGGGCACCCAGAGTTTGATGCTGCTATTGAGCACGAGCTGCTTGAATATGCAGCAGGCACGGGCCTAGACCGTGATTTAATAAACTCATCAATCGCAAAGCTGAAGGGCCAGGAGCCGCGCATAGAGCGCGATCGCGCGGCGGTTGCAGACGCTATGGCGGCGTTTGTGTTGGAATAATTTCGATAGAAGCCTGCGGTTTGTAGTATGGCAGACTTGACTTCAACACTTGTAGGCCACAGACGTTTTTCATTGAAAAGTTGAGGTCAATTTTTATGTGTAAGTTTTTACGGTCTTTTCACGGAACCTGAGCGCGCTGTATGGCAAGATCTAAGACATATCGGCCTGAGCTGCTATCTCTTAACTAATCTTCCCAACTGAATTCTAAAAATCCTATTTATAGCCTGTTCCCCGAAGTCACGTTTAGGAATTTAGAAATAAAATTGAACTAGAGGCTCTTTAAGTACAACAGTGACTATTGTGCGACAGTGTCTGGAGATGAATAGATGGTACGCATAGTGTGCGTGCGGTGTTCGTATTGAAGGGTATGTGTGCGCGTTTTTCATGCACCTTTTTGATAACTAAAAAAATTATAAAAACTCCTGAAAATGCCTCCTTGAATTTTCTTCTGTTTCTCATCATCTGTTGAAAAAATTCCTCAAATTTCATTTCCAAATTTGTTTGGTTGCTTGAAAGATAAACATAAAATAGAACCCTTTTACACAGATACACACAGCATGTCTATATTTAACAAGATCACGACGCATATCGACTACAGGAAGGCATCTCGGGCCAAAGGCCACCAACTCTCGCCCACCACGAGTCTCTCGCCCACAAACTCCGAAGTGGGCGATACTTTTGATGTCGCCAACACAAGTAACTCTAGCATCTATAACAGCGCCAGTAGCTATAGCAACACTACAACTACAGTTAATGCTGCTGCCGATGATTATCTCGTGCCGACCCGCCCACGCAAGAACTCATTTCTGACCACACTCAAGCACAAGCTTTCTATGAAGCGCCTGCCCGCATCCACGGGGCAGCTGCACTATGACGGCACTGAGCCTGGCTCAGACCACACCGGTTCGCCATTTGCAGACCTGCATGTCGCTGATGCCGACACTGACGAGCGTTTTACAGAGAAGTGGGCACAGAAATCCGCAAGAATTCGTAAGCGCTCCAACACTGTCAGCGCGGCGCCAGCCCCGCCATCGATACCTGAAAACGATACCTTACCGGGTCTCGGTGGTCACCGTGGTTTGCAGATGAGCAAGTCGGCACTGAACCTGCACCGCCAGTGGAAGTCGCAAGAACCGAGTCATCACACACCCGTGCCGCCGTTGCCTACATCTGGCCTGACACGCATCGACAACACGCCGCTGGCGGCCGTAGTTGCAACGACACCTGTCAGCGCTAGCTCTGGAACTAGCACGCATACAAGAACCAGCAACAACAGTGGCTCTAACACAAGCAGCTTTACTCTGAGCTACGAAGAATCCAAGCTTGATACTTTTCCAGGAGCGCAGCATTATCCTCAGCGCACGCTTACGCCTGAGTTTGACAGCAGACTGTCGCGTGACTCTTTTGGTGCCGGCAGTTATTACTTTGGCAACGACGAGCTGTTGGCCAAGCAACCGGCGCCATCACGCAAAATGTCCTTTCTCAAAACTCTCACTGGCAACGGCCGCTAGACGACCGATCTTGTTCTCTTTTTGCCATTCAAATTTAAGTTCTCTTTTTTGCCAATCGTATTTAAGTTTGTCAGGTTTTTTTTTTTTTTTTTTTTTTTTTTTTTTTTTTTTTTTTTGATTTCCTGCTACAGAAGGGGAAAAACAAACAAACAAGGTTTTGAAACATTTTTTGACCCCTTCAAAGACAATTTTTATAAATTTAACGTTTGACATTTTTTTTTTTTTTTTTTCGTTGATACCGTAAATAAACATTAAAATTAAGATTATGTTTAGTGCTTTGGAAAAAAAAAAAATACCGAGGCAAGTACGTAATTTCTACTGTGTCGCACAGCCGTCAAGATCGCCTGGCACCTTTGGCAGCCCATCAGCGTCCATATCAAGTCCGGGAATACTTCCAGAAGTGAGATCTCCCATGAGCTCTGCCGGTGGCGCACCTGAGCTCTGCATCTGCTCCATCAGGCCCGTGATGTACTTGCGGTCAGCATCGTTGCTGTCGCTGTACTCTGGCTTCTCAAATCGTGTAACCACGTCTGAGATAATGCGGTATTGATTGAGATACCGGCTGCGCTCTTCAGAACTGATATTGCGCTCATTTTTCTCCAGCCATGCGGGGTACTTATCGTACATTTCCTTCATGGGTTCGTACAAAATCTCTTTGGATGCCATCTGCTCCAGCATCTCGTTAATAAGCTTAGACATGTCCATGTCGGAGCCGTCGCTGCTGCCAATAGCTGACTCAAGATCTTTCATCATCTTTGCCAGAAAATCGTCGTCCGCCGACTCTAACACGGACTTATCAATCTCCTGTTTTGACTCGTTAAGACGGTTCATTGTTTGAGAGATTGTGTCTTGAAAATTAGTCTTTTCATTTGGTTTGGGCACGCTAGATGCAGGGGCGGCCTTTGTAGAAGAAGCAGTAGCGGCTGTGCTTCGCTTGGTATCGGGATCTGTTATCTTTGAAATCTCCTTGAGCATGGCCTCAAATTGTTTCTGCGAATCAGTTGAGTCACCAAGTTCCTGAACGAGGCTTTCCATTCCGACCTTCAGCTTGGACGCAAACATGGCTTCAAACTCATCCAGATCAATGTCTTCTGTAGGCGGATAGACCTCTTCATTTGAAGGTTCGGCGAAGGCAGCAGCTTGAGCAATAGGTTTAGATGGAATAGCAGGGGCAGCAGGAACAGCAGAATCAGACTTGGTAGTCGAGGCAGCTTTATCTATAGTAGTAGCACCCGGTGCTGCAGTGCCCGGAGCAGAGCTCAGGACCTGGTCTGAAAACTCATCTAGGAAATCTTAAAATGTGGGGTTAGCAGATAATTCCGCTGATAAAAAAAACCTGAAACAAATAACGTGGGGACGTACCATCAAGGTCGTCAAGATCATCCCGGTCTTCAAAAGCGGGCTTGTTAATATTTGACATTATGAAATAGCGGCAAAATCTGTCAACAAGAAGCTATTCGGTGCAGTTTCGAGGAATTAAACAGTTGATGAGGTCAGGGAAACAAGCTGAGTAAACGAACTTCCTTTCAGACTTGAATGAGATTGTTGTAACCTAACCCTGAACTACACAACTGTCACAACTGATTGTTAACTTGTGCTGATCCCAGAATGTAAACAACAAAAACTAAAAATCGTCAAAATGATAAACCTCCGTCACGACTTGAGAAAGATCAGACCGACTTTGCATCGTCCCGGAACAGGCCGCACTCGAACAAAAACAGTCCAAAAATAAACACACCGTCAACATGTCTCTCTGCACCAATCGTCTTCAAGAAGAAAGGTAAGTTTTTGTGCTACTTTTTTTTTTTTTTTTTTCCTTCTTTACTGCACATCCAGTATGGCGCGCGCTACGATCATTTTTAGCTGACAAAAGTACAGAAAGCAGTGGCGCAAAGACCATCCATTTGGCTTCTATGCCAAACCAAACAAACTTGGCGACGGTAAACTCGACCTCATGAACTGGTCCGTCGGCATTCCTGGTAAGGCAGGTACCATGTGGGAGGGCGCCACATATCCTCTCTCTATCACGTTCACGTCTGAGTACCCGACAAAGCCGCCCAAGTGCAAGTTTGACCCTGGTTTCTGGCACCCGAACGTGTATCCTTCCGGAACTGTCTGCCTCAGTATTCTTAACGAAGAAGAAGATTGGCGTCCTGCTTTGACCTTGAAACAGATTCTGCTTGGTATCCAGGAGTTGTTAAACACGCCCAATCTTGACTCGCCGGCCCAGGCTGACGCGTTTCATACGTTTAAAAAGGACAAGGCTGTTTACGAGAACAAAGTCAGAGAGCAGGCTAGCAAGTACATGAAGTAATGATGATGACCCGATACAAACACTAAATACAATGAAAATATTTAAAAAATTCAAAAAAAAAATAAAAATAAAACCCCAGCCACTTCTCTGTATATCTTATTTATTTGCCAATAATGTAAAAATTTAGATTGTTCCGGGCGTTAGAGAACTGATTCGGCGCCGTGTTAAGCTGCATCCGCGCAAGTCCTTTCTGCAGATTAGCACTGTGCGCTGCAGCCTCCTCTTGCTTAAATGCGTCAGCCTGTGCCGCTAGCACGATGTCGTCGGGCGAAGGCATACTGAACGCGTGGTAAATCTGGTTCTGTATCGCAGGGTTGTATACGTAATTCGCAGGTTTGACCTCCTCAGTCGCATTAAACGGTCGCTGCATTTGGCCAAAGAACTGAACGGCATCCGTCATGTCTGCTGCGTGAGCACTATTATGGTCGGGGTATGGATCTGAGTAGTCAATCTCAGGGAAAATATCTTGTATTGCCACCGGCTCTGGCGTGGCGACGGGCTGCTTTTTAGTAAGATTGGTAGATGCATGAAAAACTGTAGACAAATTTGGTTTGGCAACGAGCTTTGGAACGTTGCGCTCTCGTGGTTTTGCTTGCTCTGACGTTGGTGCTTTCTTCTGTAGTCGATCTAGTAGGTTGATAGAAGAAAGCTTGTTGTCAACGGAGTCTAGGCCTGCACCTGTGGTACGTTTGGACCTTTGTTTAGCGAGTGATGCAAGTTTTGACATTGTGCTATTTTGTAATGATTGTTGATAAAATTGTGTTGTTTTGTATTAATGTTACAGGTGATGGCAAATGAAAGTCGGGCAGTAGAAAGAAAAAAGAGACCGATCGGACGGGTCCAATTTTGTTTTTCTTTTCATCTTCACATCACCCGAAATTTTTGTTTAGCCTCTCTGCCCCGAACAACCGTACCCCCAAAATTCTTTTACAATGTCCATAGAAAAAGACAATTTGCTTGAAACAACGCTGTATGCTTCTGCCAGTGTTCAGATTTATCAAATTCCGCCGCTAAAGTCGCTATCACAAGGTCACCGTGCTGCTGGCTGGGACGTGTCCAGTCCCATCTGGGAGGGTAGCCTCCGAGTGCTTGAGGTCGAGGACCTCACAACCGGTACCCTGACCGGTGAGCTGCAGCTGTTGGACTCACATTCTGGTGAGCTTTTTGCTGCAGCTCCATATACCAAAGACGGTAAAGGAATTGAGTCCGTTTCTGATTCTGGTCGCTACTTTGCCGTCCGCGTTGTCAATGGCTCGCAAAGCGCGGTGCTTGGTCTCGGCTTCAAAGACCGTAGTGAAGCATTTGAGTTCAACCTTGCCCTCCAGGATTTCCGCAAGCACGCATCTGCAGGAGATGATGATGGCTCTGAGCTCCAGGACACTAGCAAATTCTCTCTAAAAGAAGGACAGAAGATTCACATCAACATTAAAGGTGTTTCAGCGGCAACGCCGACCTCTACCACTGAGGCATCTGATGAGCCGGCGCAAATTGCGCTGTTGCCGCCACCCCCGTCGTCATCTAGTCGGCACAGCAACACTGAGCCCGTTGACCCTGCTGGCTTTGACGATGATTTTGGTGACTTTCAGTAACAAAACACAACAACTATATACATTTATTTTTTTCTTTCTTATTACTTCCTGTAACAACTATATATACAAGTACACGTCGCTTAAGCATCTCTAGCCCAAACTTCTCTCCGTCTGACCCGGTCAGCCCGAATCTTCTTTCTATGCTCTGTCCATCTCGATTTGATAATCTCCAATGTATCGTTCATCTTCTGCTGTCTCTCAACTGTCGTATTCGACGCAATCGAGATAAAAAAGGGTGAGCAATTGAATTTTGCTGCCAGTGCCTTGCGGGTCCACTTTTCAGGATCCTCCAGTCTCAGGCGCTGGATCTCCTTGATATCCGCCTCGGTCAAGTTGTACTGCTTCTTGCTCTCGTTCAGATGTGGCATGTTTGAGATGTCATGTTGCTTGGTGTTCCAGGGCGCAGTTTTTCTGGGATCATTGTTGGGAAGAAACGCCACAGGAGTCTGGTGTGGCGTGGGTACCGCCGCCGGCGGGTTGTAAACGACGCCCTCGGGCAGTAAGATCCGAGTTTTGTTGGCAGATCTGGTAGGGTGGAAAGTAGTGGGGAAAGGAGTCTTAACATCCTTCTTTTTTGCGAAAGAAGACAAAAGTCTCTTCTGGATGGTTGCAGATGGCTTTGACGTAAACATCTCGAGACAAAAAGCGATGAGTTGGTTGATAGTGTCGGCAGGTTTGGCGATCAATGCTGGTGAAAGAGAGGAGGAACAAAAATTTTTTTTATGGGCTTGTGGTTGGATAAGGAAGTTCCCGCAGTAGAACACATACCGCAGCGTAAATCTGAAACACAAACTTAAAAAAACCAACGTCTTGAATTCAAATCAAATCGGCTCACGCCTCTTAGTCGAAATCATCAACGGCAAAAATGAACTCAGAATATATCGAGCAGCTTGCTGCGGATATCGCAGAACAGCTCAACAGAGCAAAAAATACAAATCTTGCAAATCAAGTGGTCTCTTTCGCCCAAAAATTTTCTTCTGAGCCAGCTTTTGTGCGCGCGTGCCAGGCATTTGGCAAATTCGACGCGACGTTTCTTGCACGCGTCTATGAAATGGTCAACGGCAACAAGAAGACCGTAGAGGTGAAAACTGAGTTCGATAGTGACACGACGTTGAAAGGGTTAAAGCAAGAAAAAGGTGGTCTTTTTGTACCTGTTAAGCGTGAGCAGGAGATTGACATCAAGCAGGAAAGCAAGTACGGCTTGGACTTACTCGCAAAGAAGGTCAAGCTTGAAAACGAAACAATTAAAAGAAAGCTCGAAAATGAGACACTTGGAATTAATTTGGAAAGGATATCTGGTGAATCCAAACAGAAAACAGACACTAAACCATTGTTCAAGAAGCCGAGCCACTCGTCGACGCAGACGATCAAACGCGAGCGAAGTAGCGACGACCGTCTAAGTCGGTTGTCACAGTCCGCGCGCGAGAAGCTGGAATTGATACGTGCGAAAAGAAATGTAAAAAAAGAATCGAGTTTCAATTCGCCGTCCAACTCTTCAAGTTCAACGTCATGGGCTCAAGATAAAGGAAGATCAAGCTCGAAAATACCATCAAACACACCAAACAAGCGATCACAGTCCAACCAGCCCGTAGAAAGCAACGGTTTTTCACGGTATCAGTCGCATTCATCTCACACGAGAAATTCACGCCCTCCTTCACCCGATCCAATTGGGGGTAACGACCAGTTTGACGAAGACTCACTGAACAACCTTGACCGTGACTGGTATCTTGCCGACGAGTTTGGCCACACAGCAGGTGATGACTCACACAATCCTTTTGGTGATGGCTTTTACGATGAGCAGGAGGAACAAAAACTGCAAAAGAAGGTTGCTGCGCGTATGTCTAATATTGCGCGTCAGAAGCAGAAAGAGTCTGATAAGTGGGAGCAGAACCAAATGCGGACTTCTGGCGTTCAACAGCAGGGTTATGTTGATACTGACTTCAATGATGAGGACGAAAACCGAGTCCATCTTTTTGTGCACAACTTGCGACCACCTTTTCTTGATGGCCACCAGGTGTTTACCCGACAAAAGGAACCGATCTCTGCGGTGCGCGATCCTCAAAGCGACATGGCCGTGTTTGCAAAACGGGGCAGTGCGCTCGTCAAAGAGCGCCGTCAAAAACGTGAACGACAAGAACAGGCGAGAGAAGCTGCTAATATGGCCGGTACAACACTTGGCAACGTGCTTGGCGTTAAGGACACAACTGTTGAAGAGGAGGAGTCAAAGAATAATTCCAACAAATTTTCTGAACATCTAACAAAACAGGAAGGGTCAAGTGATTTCAGTAAAAAGTTGACTTTAAAAGAGCAGCGTCAGTTTCTACCAGCTTTCGCAGTGCGTGAAGAACTTCTCAAGGTGATTCGCGATAACCAAGTCATCATTATTATTGGCGAAACCGGTTCTGGTAAAACAACTCAGTTGACACAATTTTTGCATGAGGATGGTTATAGTAAGCATGGTATGATTGGATGTACGCAGCCTCGTCGTGTCGCTGCCATGAGTGTTGCAAAGCGTGTCAGTGAGGAGATGGAAGTGCCACTAGGCGATAAAGTCGGTTATGCAATTAGATTTGAAGATTGCACTAGTGACAAAACAGTTATTAAGTATTTGACCGACGGTATTCTTTTACGTGAGTCGCTCATGGATCCAAGTTTAGACAAATACTCGTGCATCATCATGGATGAAGCACATGAGCGCGCCTTAAACACCGATGTTTTAATGGGTCTTTTCAAATCAGTACTTACACGACGGAGAGACATCAAACTGATTGTAACATCTGCAACTATGAACGCTGATAGATTTTCATCATTTTATGGTGGCGCACCCCAGTTCACAATTCCGGGTCGTACGTTTCCCGTTGACGTCCTGCATCACTCGACCCCTGTTGAAGACTATGTGGACGCAGCTGTCAAACAGGTGATTCAAATTCATATTCAGAGCGGTCCTGGCGACATTCTTGTTTTTATGACTGGTCAAGAAGATATTGAGGCCACTTGTGAAATTATAGCTGAGCGGCTTGCCCTGCTCAACAACCCTGCACCACTTGAGATTCTCCCAATCTACTCACAGATGCCGGCTGACCTGCAGGCTAAGATTTTTCAGGCAGCAAAGAAAGGTACCCGCAAGGTCATTGTTGCCACAAACATTGCGGAGACATCTCTAACTGTTGACGGTATCATGTACGTTGTCGATTCTGGTTATGCAAAGATGAAGGTGTATAACGCTAAGATGGGTATGGATATGCTCCAAGTTGCGCCTATTTCTCTCGCCAACGCAAACCAACGGTCTGGTCGTGCAGGTCGAACTGGAAAGGGTGTGGCATATAGGCTCTATACAGAGCGTGCTGAGATTGATGAAATGTACTCACAGACCATTCCTGAGATTCAGCGAACCAATCTTGCTAACACCTTATTACTGCTTAAGTCGCTTGGTGTAGATAATTTGCTGGAGTTTAACTTTATGGACCCTCCTCCTACAGATACGATTACATCCAGTTTGTACGACTTGTGGGCTCTAGGTGCTCTTAATAACGTCGGGCAGCTGACTTCACTTGGATCTAAAATGGCTAAATTTCCTATGGAACCGTCGCTTTCCAAGCTGCTGATTATGTCCATTGAGTATGGCTGCACCGAGGAGATGCTGACTATCGTGTCAATGCTTTCCGTTCCATCTGTATTTTATAGGCCTAAGGAACGCCAAGAGGAGTCCGACACTGCGCGTGAAAAGTTTTTTGTTGCTGAGTCGGACCACCTCACTCTTCTGCACGTTTACTCGCAGTGGAAAGCCAACAGATGCTCAAACGCGTGGTGCGCGCGCCACTTTCTTCACCCAAAAGCTCTTCAGCGTGCCAAGGAGGTCCGCGAGCAACTTGCGTCAATCGTGTCACAGGACCGATCGATGACGGTCCGATCATGTGGCACTGACTGGGACGTTCTTCGCAAGTGCATTTGCAGCGGTTACTTTGCACAGGCGGCCAAGGCCAAGGGTCTCGGTGAGTACATGAATTTACGCACCAATGTCGTCATGCAGCTGCACCCTACGTCGGCGCTTTTCGGGCTTGGATTCCTACCCGATTACGTGGTGTATCACGAACTGATACTGACGTCGCGCGAGTACATGTCAGTGGTCACAGCGGTAGATCCATACTGGCTGACAGAGTTGGGCGGCGTATTTTACAGTATTAAAGAGAAGGGTGCGTCGCGCCACGGCAAGCGTGCGACCGAGATTGAACACTCGCGCAAAATGGAGCTCGAGGCGGAAATTGAGCGCGACCGCAAGGCTTATGAACAGAAGCGCACTGAAGATGTCAAGCGCACCGAACGGAAGAAAAACAGCGTAGTTGTGGTGCCTGGCAGCCGACGACCCCGAGGCAGTCGGCGCGGCGTTTAATATATTAGTTAACTTATTTTGCATAACTCATTTACATGTATAAATTTTTTTATTTCCGAAAAAGTTTCCCTCTGGTATTTAGTGTAGCAGGATATTGTCTATGATGCGGGTCTGTTTGCCTTGCTTGTTAGGCACGCGAATAGCAGCAGAGATCACGGCACCGGTGCCGGGAAATACGTGGTCAAGCTCAATTAGCCGCTGCTTGTCCGCAATAGAAACGTACTCGATGTCAATCTGAAAGTCGGTATCATCAGAGCCATCGAAAGGGTAAGGCTCTAGCACGCGGTTAATGGCGGTTATTAGCTCGTCACGGCTTGTCACACCAGCCTTGTAGAGAGTTTCTGCGGCGACGAGTGCCTCATAAAGCACTTTTGACTGAGCCCGGATTGAGTCCGTAAGATACGCATTGCGCGAGCTCATAGCTAAGCCAGAGGCCTCACGCACCGTCGGCACCATAATAATCTCTGTGTTTAGTAACAGGTCACGCACAAGTCGTGTAACGACTGCAAACTGCTGAATGTCCTTTTGTCCAAAGTATGCGCGATGTGGGCGCACAACGTTAAGCAGCTTGGTCACAACCGTAGCCACGCCCTTAAAAAAATGCGGTCGTACAGCACCCTCCAGTTGACTACTGAGACCAGCCACCTCGACATTTGTGTTAATCCCGCTGGTGCTATCAGGGTAAATTTCTTTCACACTGGGTATGAAAACTGCGACAGGACTGTTTCCATTGCCATCCGTTCCGTTTTGTTGACCAACTTCGTCAATGATCGATTGAATTTGCGCTAAATCGCCTTTAATGTCACGCGGATAGGTTGCCAGATCTTCGTTTGGCGCAAACTGACTAGGATTAACAAAAATAGAAACAGCCGTGAAATCGTTCTGAGTCAGGGCCGTGCGGATGAGATCAAGATGGCCAGCGTGTAGACTGCCCATTGTGGGAATAAACCCAAGAGTTTTGTTTGTTGCATTGACAGTTGCTTCGCGCCACTGCCAAAAACCCTGAACAGTGTCTATGACTTGAAGGCGACGGTAGACAGGATTGGAACTAGTGCAGAAAGAACGCGCGAGTACGGCTGCTGTTGGCCTGACGACAGCGCTAAAGGAGAGACCTTGAAAAGCAATCATGAAAGAAAGAAAAAACCACAAAAAAAGTGAGTGTTTCTTTTAAAAAATTTTGGTCTTTCAGTTCTTTAACATTTATTTCAAAGCAAAAAATTATTTGAAAATTGTTAAAAAGATGGACTTTATAAATGGTACGAACCTGCTGCTGACATTTTGAGTGCAAAAAAAAAAAACGGCTGAAAATATGGGGTAAAAATGTTTTAGGTTGAGCACAGTTTTAAAAGTCGCCTCGGAGCCTTTCGGACAATCCATCGGCTTCAGCCTGAAGCCATTTTTACAGTGGTACCTACACACCGAGAAAAAAACAACAGACAAAGTAAATTTCCATTTGTCATTACATAGATTTAAGAATCATTTTAAGACCAAATGCAATACTTTTGTTTTGTGTTTGAAATCTTACAGTGTGTTTACTCCTGAGCATGATGCAGCTAAACTGGGGTTTGAGAACATCAGTCCTGAAGTAGTAAAATTCCAATCATATACACTCGGCATTCATTATTGACATAAGGCGAGGTTGAGTGAAAAATCTAGGTAAATCCACGTAATAACTGCAATCGATAGCAATATTCCTAAACCTTTACAACATGGCAAACATCACTTTTATATTTTTTGAACACCTTTCATGTTCACATTGAACTCCAGTCCCTCTGTCTTTTTGAAAGACTAAAAAGACAAGGACCCTTTGAGTTTTCAAAAACATTGATCACGTGCCTTTTTTGATCGTTGCTCTGGCAACTACGTTCTTTTATCAAGCACTAACCAAACAACAACCGTTTTGTGGTGTTTTTTTCGTGATAAAATTAAATTTTTTTTCAAAAAAAAAAACAACCGTTAAAGGTTTTTTTTTCCAGACTACAGCAGATTCCTATCCGCCAATCTATTCACCAATCCTTTACCTACCAGACGCGTTTTTATGATGGATTCGCATTCTTCTGATTTCCAACCACAGGATTACAATCCGCCGTTTCGAAATCTGCCACCTGGAAAATCGAAGCTTCCAACGGCCCGCGCCTCGCTCACCACCAAAAACAGGCAGCCTGGCAGTAGCCGGCTCTCAGTGATCTCGACGAACCCACGCAGCTCCATCGCGCCCACGCGGCCTACCCCATATACGCGTGGCACGCCAACTGTCAATGAAATGATGGCTGCTAGTGTTAAGCGCACAAGCATGCGCTCCAGCAACATCGCTTTTTCCCAGCAACAGGGCTCCATAGGCCGGAGTAGGCAGTCCACAGTACCAGGCTTTGGAACGCCTGCGCTCGGCAGTGGCAGCGGCTTGACGTTGCGCGACCCTCGTCCATTACGCGACAAGGTTTATCAGGCTAGAGTTGCCCAAGAAACATTTGACTATCTTGTTAACAACAAATTTGAAATTGAAATGAGACACCCTCTGACGCAGAAGACGCTGAAGGCGCCAACACAAAAAGACTTCGTACTTATATTTCAATGGCTTTATAAGCGTTTAGACCCGGGCTACAAGTTTACTCGCTCTATTGAGCACGAAGTTTACACTCTTCTGAAGCATGTAGAGTACCCGTTTCTTGATTCGATTAACAAGTCTCAGATTTCAGCCGTGGGTGGTCAAAACTGGCCGTACTACTTAGGCATGCTGCACTGGCTGGTGAATCTCAATAAATCACTGGATGTGTTTGAAAACAAAGAATACGATACCGCCAACATGGTCGAAGACGACACGCTAGACCGGATTTTCATGCAATACGTTTCAAAATCGTACAAAGCGTTTTTGGCAAACGAGGACGACTATTCAGAATATCAGGAAGAAATGAATCAAGAGTTCGAACAACACAGTCTCAAGGTGAATGAGACCATAAATGCCATGAAAGAAGAAGAAAAAATTAAAGAAAAAAAGTTACAGGAGTTAGAAAAATCGGCGGAGCTTGAAAATTCGCTGGAAAACAAAGGCGAGGCACTTAAGGGTGACTACGTCAAATTTAAGGCGTATATTGACTCTATGGAGCGTCGAAAACTCAAGTGGGGAGGCGTGTTGTCGAAAATCCGGGAAGAGCTGGCTGCAGCCGATGTTGATCTGAAAGAGATTCATGAAACCAATAAAGAACTTGAGCGAAAAATTAAAGAGCAGGGATTAGAACCAGCAGAGATTGACAGAATAAACTCCGAGCGTGAAAAAATTGGCAAGTCGATTGACCAGGTGAACGCATCGCTTGATGAGATGACTAAGGTTTGCCAGGACAAAGAGCTGATTGCTCAAAGAGAGCTTGAAGAACTCAAGATTGTAATTGATAACTATAATGCTGCTTTGTATCGACTATCCGCGCGCCCCAAGGGAGACAATGGCCAGGAGATTGATCTCAGCCTTTCAGTAGACACATCTCTTGACGATGAAAGTCTCGATCGTCAGCCTGACGGGCTCATTAAGGGCAAAAGCATGCCACGCGAGATCCGGCCTCTTCTGCAAAAGTTTCGGCTTGATATTAACGACAGTGTGAACAAGATGAAGGACGAGCAGATTCAAATACAAGAACAGATTGACCAGGTGTCTGAGGACATTACAGAAAAGCATGAGAAAATAGCCAATCTTCAAACCAAGCTCACCTCAATGCGCAAATCGTACGACACATTGTACCAAACAATGCAGACTGATACTGCTTCTTCTAAAGCAGAAATAGAAAAGATGGAGCGCGATCTACAAAGCATGGAGCTTTCGGCCAAGCACGAAAAAGACCAGCTAAACCAACGCAGCCAGAGTGTTGCTATCGAGTATGAACAACTTAAACTGGCAGTTCAGCAAGAGCGCGAACGCATCCACAAAGAAGTCGAGCGAATGATTTTCAAAGTTACAGATTTCAAGGTTCACATCCAGGAGTCTTTAGAGGAGCACGAGGATCGTGTTCTCAAAGAATGGAATGATGCTGTCACTACTGAACAATAGCAACTTAATTGGAAAAAATCGTTTTTTAAGGCATGCTTTTTTTCTTGCTTATTTATTTATTAATTTTAAGAATTTTTTTGTGAGGTACTAATTTAATATCGTGTCGGGGTTTAATTATCGGCAAAACATTTTGGAAATGTAAAATGACATACAATAATGTATAATTTCACAATGTATGTGTGTGTGTGTGTGTAGAATCTTGTTTATTAAGGTGTCTTATGGTAATTATATACTGAGAAGACACCAGGCTTACCTGG